>QTSX02005282.1:23831-70821 GCA_014839935.2 Entomophthora muscae
TGTTTCTCCTGTGCCCCCCTCAGCCACAGGCGCCCCTCCAGCAAAATTCATGAGTGTTGGCTGCTCTTCATTTGTTTTTCTGGGTTTTATTTTCCTTATTTTCTGTGTTACTTGTGTTTCCTCTTGATTTTCAATAGTTGATTTTCTTTTTTTTGAGGCGCTCCTGCTTCTTGAATGTGCTTTGTTTTCATCTGTTTTCATTTGATTATTTCCCTCTTTGTTGGTGTTTATTTCCTTTGAGACTTCAATTCCTTCAATCAGTTTGATTTTCTTATTGTTTTCTTTGGCCCCTTGCCAGAACTCCCACAAATTGTAAGCTGTGTCATTGAGGTTCATACTTACTAGGATTGTTCCCTATAGATTGAGTAACACTTCTTTGTTTTTTTTGTCTATAATATTTCCTAATTTATTCAGAGCATCTTCTTTTGACTGGATTAGTGGCTGGTCCTTGTTACCCAGCTTTTCTGTTATTATTTCCCTGATATTTTTTCTATTTCAACAACCTTTTGAAGGTGTGCTTCTAATTTGGTTATCAAGTTATAGATATTTGACATTTTGTATAAATTATATCAAAAACTGATTTGTATAGTACTACCTTCAATGTGTGAATATTTTTCATCATCATTAATAAATTAAAAATCATAAATGTAAATATTGCATTAGAATATTGCAATTAGACGTCAACTATTGATATTTAGAAATTATATGCATAATCAATTAATTTTGTTTAATAAAAATTCATTGTAAATGAGGCCTTTTTCATTGTAATTTATTTAAATTGACTGTCAAGCCTCCAGAATAATGTAATAGACTTGAAATTTTTTCTCCTTGGTTGATTGGTTAGAAAGCCAATTGCCATTTAGCTGACTTGCTTGTAGAAGCATCAACTTATCCTGCTCCTGGTCCTGTAAATTCAGAACCTGAATGTAAAAATGCGGGATTGTCAAATCCTTGGTCCAAATTTTGAATCACTTTTGCGGGCAACTCAGCTGAGTGAAAAATAAAATATTTAATAAAATCAACCATTTATTTTGATTTTTTTGGTTTATTTAAATTGGCAAATTTTGAATCTCTTGAGCAGATAACTCAACTAACAAAAGACAAAACTCAGCAAACAAATGCGAGATACATGAATCAGAAATGTGGGATTCTTATGGCAATTTGAGATTTCCTGTATTTCAATTGAATCATGGACATCATGTAAAAATTAACAAATCTGAAATTGCGGGATTGTCAAATCCAAGAACCAAGTTTCAAATCATAATTGCAAGGAATTTGAAATAAATATAATTTATTGGTGTCTCAAAAAAGATGCTAAAGAAATAGAGTGGATTTGTGCTAATTCTTTTATGAATCATAGGCATTCTCAAAAATCACCCTATTCCATTTTAGGACGGCTAAAATTTAGATGCTTGATTATAGTAGATTTCAGAAGACGCTAATAATAAAGTAGAATTATATATTAAAATCTATCTTATCACATTGTCTTTCCTTTGGTATGTTGATAATGTGCTTGCAATTAATTGGAAGCACATTATCAACATACCAAAGAAAAGACAATGTGATTAGATAGATTGTAATATATAATTCTACTTTATTATTAGCGTCTTCTGAAATTTACTGTAATCAAGTATCCTTAGTAGCAATACATGAATACATAGTTAGTAAACTAATGGTTTATCTTTCCTCCCTCTCCTTCTTCCTTGAAACAAAGTTTTATGGCCCCTGGCTACGCCAGGGGTCAAAAAACTTTTAATAAATTTCTGCGTCATCAGGAGAGTAGCTCATAAATCATTATATGGTTTTATGGTTGCTATATTAGTGATTTAAAGTGCAGAATATTACATCATTTCCAGTTTAGATAATTTTTCATTTCACTTAATTTCATGTCTAAACATGGGTGTTTAGATTGGATTTTTCATTTGATCTTATCCAGAGTGAAGCTTCTTTATTTGGGTTGGTGTTTCCTAGTGTGCTTAGTGTACATTAAATTTGGATTCCAGTTCCCGCAATTATTATTTGAGTTAACTAGTGGCATTCAAAAGCAATTTGAAATTTGGTTCTTGTATTTGACAATCCCACAATTCCAAAAAACATAGTAAACTTAATGGAAATGGTTGATGGATTTGAATGCTTCAAATCTGATTCCAGCTAATTCATTTTGTCCATTGGAAATATGCAGTTTGACTTGAACTTTGCAAAGTGTCTATGAGTTCCTGCATTTTTAAAAATTCAAACAAATACTCAAAAAAAATCAATTTAATTAAAAAAGGCTATCCCACAAAAGTGATTTGAAATTTGGACCAAGGATTTGACAATCCTGCATTTTTACATTCAGGTTCTGAATTTACAGTATTTGGCTAGTTGGTACATTGATGATTACTCCAAAGATTGCCCTGATCCAAGAATGGTCTGCTCATTGGATTGAACCTGAGCAAACAGGCTTGATGTCCCGGGCCACAATTACAGAACATTGTACAGCCAATAAGACAGAATTCCAAGGAATATTAATGCAATATGGTTGATGCCAAACATTCACACTTGTAGATACCTCAAATTCTATGACCAATATGAAAGGTTGTTCAGAAGAATAATGCATGATGCAAAAACCCAGTAGACAGGGTAACTAAACTTGCACATGCATAAACTGTAGATGAGATGTTGCCAATATGCTGATGAGATAAGCTGAGGCCCGGTAATCTATTGAAGTCCCATGCCAGACCAGCATGGCTGCCTAGCTCTGGGAGCTGAAACTAGCAGTCTGGGAACAGATAGACTGACTAGTAAGAGTTGGATGTGTCAGATTACAATCTGGCAAGGGGGCCTATCCACCCTATATAAAGTGATCTCCTGATTAGAGATTGAGCAGAATATTCACCCTTGAAGATAGAGATTAAAGAAGCTCTATTGTTGTATCACTACTAGCAACGCCTAGTAGTCAGAAGTATCCAAGTAGAACATGACATTGTTTACTTGCAGACCTGTGTGTTTTCTCCTACAGACTTGGAATACCGCCAGGCCGTAGCCTCACCTAAGACCCGATTGGTAGCCAAAGATTGTCTTCATATAATCTATTATCAACATCTTACTACAATGAATAATAAAGATATTTCCTCAAGACCCCAAAATCTTGACATTGACTGTGTTTATATTAGAGAGCAATTAACACTTAGTACAAATATTGATACATTGTACATTTTCAGTCTGCATATTTATCTATTGGTAATAATTCTGAAAATGTTCCAGTCAGATTTTGCAAGGTAATGATAATGTAAAGGATTAATAAATTACTGTTTATTACCTTTCAAAATCTGACTGGAAATTTTACAGAATTATTACCAATAGGTAAATATGCAGACTGAAAATGTACAATGTATCAATATTTTTACTAAGCGTTAATGGCTCTCTATTATAAACACAGTCAATTTAAATAAATTACAATGAAAAAGGCCTTGTTTACAATGAATTTTATTAAACAAAATGCATTGAGTTATGCACATAATATCAGAATATCAAGAGTTGATGTCTAATTGCAATATTCTAATGCAATATTTACGTTTATTGTCTTTAATTTATTAATGATGATGAAAAATATGTATGCTCATAATTTTATGTTATTCATAAAAATAACAACATTTTATTGATTATGAGAATGTCATTAATAAAAAAGAATATGTTATTAATTATAAATCAAAAGAAATAATATCAACTTTAATAAGTTTTCACAAAGAAAGGTTTTATTTTACTCATCAAAGGACAAGTAGGGGAGGGGATGGGCAGAAAGAATATTGTCTTCATCTGCACCTGTTAAAGGGACGGCATCAGAGATAGTGGGGAGGGAATGAGCGGTGGTTTGGGAGTCAGGGTTGGAACACAGGTGGCTTGGTGGGGGGTTGGGGAGGCAGTATTTGTTGACTGGGAAGGGGCAGCAAGAGCTGATTGCTTTAATTGCTCAAATTTGTCTTCTGTCACATATGCGGGCTTGGTGAAACAAATGGACTGGTGTGGGGGAGGCAGGAGTCCTTTCTGAACTTATCACTATCACTTGCATAGAAGATGACAAGATCTGATAAGTCCTGTATAAATATGGAAGGGAAAAGCTTGTACCCCTTCTCAATTCAGGAGCACAGTTTATTGTAGGTGGCAGGCTTTAAGCACCTGAGAGCGGAACCAAAATTGTAAAGACATACATCTGCAAGATGCATGTCAGCGCGGTTGATGGGGTAGGACCAACAGGTATGCCCCACAGCCCTAATTTCCTTGGTTGCTTATTCCTGCTGCTCCATCTTGGCACTCAGAACAACTGTGTATGCAGCATTTTGGGTATCCCACTCCTCCAGCATGTCCTTGAGCTCTGTCTGGTAGGCATACCCATCTGTGGTGTTTGATATTGTTGAGTAATGATTGACACCCAATGGGGAAACTGCCAACAAAATCCCAACAAATTAATACAGTATTGGGCCGCGCTTGTAGACATAAGATTGGATGCGCTTTTTCCCAAAGTCTTGAATACTTGCCAAAATCTTGGCATACAACAAAAAAATGACGTCATCACAGACCCTTATTGCCCTTCCTTTGATAAAATTAATAATGGTTGTATTGTATGGGCTGTTATTCACCAAACTTGGGCTCTGAGAACCTGATTGGACAAGATTCTGACAGCAACCACAACTCCGTGCATCCACAAATTCACTGTTCTCTTATTGTGAAAATGCCATGGAGTCCCAGTTAGAGACTGACCTGGACCAGGGGCATCTGCAGGTCACGTTCCATGAGGGCCATCATAAGGGAATGGGCTTTATTGCTATCAGCTGGCGTACGGGCACCAGTTGGGATCTTCTTGGGAGGGGGGCACAGTTGGCGTGGGCTCGCAGGGTTGTAGCCACAGTGGACTTTGCAAAACCCATTGCAGCCACAATTTCCCCAAGGGACATAAGCTTCCCTTGCTTTTCAACCATTTCAAGAACAATCTCCAGAGTGATTAATTTTCTTCTGTGTCTTGAAGGCTGATTGGCTGGAGATGGGGTGTGTCTGCATTGAGAACCAGACAGCGCCATCTGATTGGCTGTTTCTGGATTATGGCTTCCTTTGGTGGCCCCATGGCTCACTTGGTCAATTATGGATGCTAGTGTTGATACATGATTTGGGTTGGCAGCTGCCTGTGTAAGATGGGCAAACAGGGACATGATTTAGGACGCAGGAGAAAAAACACACTCCTGAGTAGTGCTTGGAGAGGGACCTGTGGGTTGGTAATGACCATAGACAGAGGCTTCACTATTGGAAGACCCATCATAGCCCTGAATGATTTTGTCAAGGCCAGGGAAAAGCTTGTTTATTTGGTTGTTATTGGAAGAAGAAATAATAAATTTTTATTAAAAAACTTAAACTCAAAAAGAGACGTGTATATTTTGGTCAATTTTATTGTTAAGTATGTTAATTTTGTGAATAGTAGGATCTAAATTTTAGCCGTCCTAAATTGGAATAGGGTGATTTTTGAGAATGCCTATGATTTCTAAAAGAATTAGCACAAATCCACTCTAGATCCTTTGACATCCGTGTTGAGACACCTATAAATTATATTTATTTCAAATTCACCTCATTTTTGATTTGAAATTTGGTTCTTGGATTTGAAAATCCCGCAATTTCATATTTGTTAAGTTTTACATGATGTCTATGATTTGTTTGAAATACAGGTAATCTCAAATTGTACATTAGAATCCCGCATTTCTGATTCATATATCCTGCATTTTTTTGCTGAGTTTTGTCTTTTGTTAGTTGATTTATCTGCTCAAGGGATTCAAAATTTGCCAATTTAAACAAACCAAAAAAGTTGAATTAAATGGTTAAATTTTTTAATATTTTAAATTTCACTCAGCTGAGTTGCCTGCAAAAGTGATTTGGAATTTGGACCAAGGATTTGACAATCCCGCATTTTTACGTTTAGGTTCTGAATTTACAGTACTATCTCCATGTAGCACATCCATTAAAAACCCACTTTTAATATACTGGTTTCATTTCTTATCATAGAAGAATCTGTAATATTTAGGTTTCAACTTTAAATTATTTCATTAATGATTTTATATTTTCAAGAATAGTGACTCTATTAACTGGACCTGCTACTGTAAATTCAGAGCCTAAAGGTAAACATGCAGGATTGTCAAATTCTTTTGCATGAAATCACCAACTTAATGGAGTAATTTTCATCCCAGAACAACTTACCTTTTTATATAAAAGGATGAAAAATATTTCAGTAAGTTGATGAGTTCACACAAAAGAATTTGACAACCCCACATTTTTACCTTTAGGTTCTGAATATACAGTATAATCAGGTTAAGGACAGCGTGACTAAGACCACCTCATCACTTGAAGGTTGGTACAACCAATTTTCCCGTCTGATTAAGGTAAAGAAGCCCAGATTCATTGTGATTATCAACAAGCTGTAGATCTGATATGTCTATGGGGACCAGCTTTATTCTCAGGCCATCAAAAGCAAAGCTGTTGTATCCAAGCATGCTGGCCAGCAGGTCAAGTTTGCAAGTATTACCAAGGAGGTTTTGGCCTATTACACCAGAGAAGGCTGCCTTACCCATCTCAAAGGCATTGTCACAGCCCTTGGATCTAATGTATAACCCACTTTCTTTAACAATAAGTTTCTTTCTTTCAAATATTTGATTTTAACTTTATTTTTAGTAAATACATGTTTAATATAGAGTTAAAATTTAATATAAAAATATCACTTTTTAGGATTGTTGACTTTGGAGCTTTGTGCACTATAGTTAGTATTAGATGCCCCCACATTTTATTTGCAGATTTAGAATCCTTATATAATTTTTATTTAGTTGTATGCTTTGTTTGAAACTTTTATATGTATATATGCTTAATATAGAGTTAAAATTTAATACAAAAATATCACCATTTTAGGATGTGTTGACTTTGGAGCTTTGTGCACTATATTTAGTATTAGCTGACCCCACATTTTATTGCAGATTTAGAATCCTTGAATGCTTTTGAGTATATTAATATATATTTTTAGAGTTTTTGAAAAAAAATTGGGATTTATCAATATTTTAAGTTATCTGGCGCAGTTTAGCCAGAAATCCAGGATAGGGGTCAAGATGGCGTCTTTCTAGATGTTGTATCCCACCTAAACTGGTATTGCCAAGATGGGGGAGGACACAAAGGCGTTATTTGGCAGCTCAAAGGAAGATCTGGCGGTGTCATTCCACACAAAGGGGTGTTTCTCAGAGGTAAGGTGGGTCAAGGGCAAGCAGATTAAAGAAAAAATTTGGACAAATTCCCAGCAGAAGTTTTCCAGGCCCAGGAAACTTCTGACCTCCTTGCAGTTCTTAGGTTCAGGACATGACGTCACAGCCTCTATTTTGTCAGGACTCATAGAAAAATCTCCTTTCAACACACTGTACCCCAGGAACTCTAATTCTTTCTTGAAAACCTTGTATTTATGGAGCTTAACAAGCATTCTGTGTTCCTTGAAGTGTTGTAGGACAGCTTGAAGATGTTTGACATGTTCCTCAGGGGTGCAGCTGTAGATGAG
Source organism: Entomophthora muscae (assembly GCA_014839935.2). Classification (NCBI taxonomy): domain Eukaryota; kingdom Fungi; phylum Entomophthoromycota; class Entomophthoromycetes; order Entomophthorales; family Entomophthoraceae; genus Entomophthora; species Entomophthora muscae. The sequence continues at coordinate 31,384 of QTSX02005282.1, forward strand.
GATGTTATCTAAGTAAGCTATGCAACACTGATCCTTGAGTTCTTCCAAGTCCTTGTCCACCATAGTTTGAAAGGTTCTGGGTGCTTTGCACAACCCAAACAGCATAACCAGATATTTGTAAGTACCTTGGCTAGTCTTGAATATGGTCTTCCATTCATCACCCTGCCTGATACAGATCTGGTTAAAGGCATCCCTCAGATCAATCTTTAAGAAGATGTTGGCTCCTGAAAGCTGGTATGAGAGGTCTTTAGAATTGGGTGCAGGGTATCTTTTTTTCACAGTGATGCTGTTTAGGTCCTGATAGTTCACACAAGGGTGTAGGTCACCGCTCTTCTTCTTAACAATCAGTAAAGGGGACTGTGACGGTCCACATGAAAGCTGTTGTGCAGGAAAGGGCTGATTTGGCTACAATAAATACTCTATGCTTAAATTTGGCAAAGTATAGTAGCTTTGGTACAGGTAGAGGCCTAGTAGGTAACATGGGCTACTAGGGAAAATAATTCCTGCCTAGTAGGTAACAAAGAACTACTAGAGGCAGATAATGAACCAGCCTAGCAGGTAACATTGGCTGCTAGGGTGCTGGTTAGGTGTCTCCACCCAGTAGGTAACATTGGCTATTAGGGGTTGGAAATGAAGAAGTCTAGCATGTAATATTGAATGCTAGTGTGCTGGTTAGGTTTCTGAACCTAGTAGGTAACATTGGCTACTAGGGGAGGATAAGGTCTCCACTGAGTAGATAACATTGACTACTAGGGGTGAGGAATGGCTCTTCTACCTAGAAGTTAATATCAGCTGCTAGGGAGAATGGATGATGTAACCTAGCAGGTAACTAAGGACTTCTAGGAAAGGGAGAAGCCAAGGTAGCTCCACAATCCCTTGGTCACTTGCAGGAGGTCTGTAAGTGGTGGCTTTACCTAATAGTCTGACAAGGTGTCAGGGATCCAACCCGTGGGGGGTTCCTGAGAACTCGCCGGCGGACGGCCCATGGGCCCAGCAGGGAGAGCCCACCACAGGATTGGGGCTAACTTTACAATATAAGATCACAATTTTCCAAGGACTTCCCAAGGTCCGCTTGTAGGCACCATGGAATCAATCAATCCAGTGAGGGTGATATACATCACCCTAAATACTTGGGTGGAAGTGGATTCATCAGTGGCAACAGATCCTTGCAGGTGGTTGGGCCGCGGGGTGTGGGGCGGCGTCATTGGAACCAAATATGTGGGTAGGAAATTATACTTGTCTCAGAATAACATAGGGGGCCAGATAATTTTGGTGCCTTCTCTGTAAAGGGCTTCTATCTCTCTAGTTCTAGCTTCAGGGTCGTGGATTAGGATCTCCTCCAGTGTAAACTCTGAATACGCCGGGTTGGTTGGGTACTCAGTAAAATGTACTGGGCCAAAGGGAGCTCCTGGTGGATAGTAAAGTTTGGGCGGCTGGTCCGCGGTTTCTTGGGGTAGGTGAGCACAGGGAGCGGAGCCGCAAGGAGTAGACTGTAGATGAAGTAAAACTAATAACAAGTATGATATGATCTGGTTGAACCAAAGGTTCATGTCATTTTATTGCAAGGATGGCAATGGATATCTTCCTGGAAGCCCAGGGTATAAGTATGCACATCTGTCATGGTAAAACTTTCACAAATTCTGTTGGCCTGGGTTTTCCTGATTACCAGGTCTTTCCAGTCTTTGGTGGCATCAATTACGGGGGTTATTTTATTGGCTGGTTCAAACTGAGGAAGCTCAAATTCCCTAGTCAGGTTGTGGGATTGGTCGCCTCTGGGTGGCCTGTGTTCTATGGGAAAATTCTCTGTTTCCCCTTCTGTGCAGGCCTGAGTTATTTCAAAATCAGTGGCTGGGCCTGCCTGTTGATTGGCTGTCTTATCAGGAACCCCCAGTGTGGAGATTATTGGCGTAGGTACATTTGGTTAATCAAGCTTAAAAGGATTTTCTGAAGTCAAATCCTGTTCTGATTCAAGCCCAAAAACTGCGGGCAGCCGACTGGCCCTGCAGGCTGGCGGCCTGCGAGATGCCGGGGTTGGAGTTTTGTAGTTGGGGCTTTTTGATAAGCATAGTTGATAAGAGTTTGTCACTTGTGACACAAGGTGACCTCATCTGTGTTTTCCTGGAGGCTTTGGGGAGATCCTGAAGCCATTATTGGGGGCATGAATATGCCCAGAGACATTTTCAGGGTGGCTTCTTGGTAAAACAGCTGCAGAATTTGATAATTAACAGGTCTCTAGGAAGTAAAGCTGGTTACTTTGTGCCTGAAAGCTCATATTTTACCACCTGAGTGAGTAAAGACAACTGCACAGACATGAGGATTGTCTGTGGTTGAATGGCCCAAGTGGAGGTCACTTGCAGGGGCCCAGTCAAATGCCAGTATCCTTGTAGACTTATTGCCTGAGTCTGAGGTATTGATAACATGGACTGAAAATGGAACTGAGGCAGTTCAAAGTAATGAATGGAACCTAGGAAGATCACTGTAAATACTAGTTGAAGGAATAGAGGATCATAGTGAAGAATAGTTGAAGGACTGTAAGATCATGGAAAAGGACTATCTGAAGGACTGGAAGGTCGTGGAACAGGAATAGCTGAAGAACTAGAAGTTAGTTAAGAAGAATCAGCAGAAGTAGATGAAGAAGCAGGAATGTTGGAGTTGAACTGCTGGAATTGGGACTAATAATAAGAAAGAACCAGTTAAAAGAATTAAATGAGCTGCCAAAAAGATATGATAAAAAGGTTAAGATAAATATCATATAAAAAACAAGAAAAGAACAGGGAGTGATTTACAGAAAATAGACTTTAAATTTATAAGTAATCAATTGAGTAAGAAGGAGCCAAAGTAGCCAGAAACAGGACAGATAAACTCTGAGGGCAAAGGCAGGAGTTTTTCCAAAATAATTAAATGAGACAAGAAGCAAGAGGCAGGCGGTTTCAGATTATTAAGATGTTGAGAGAAACACAGAGAAACATTGAAGAAATTAGGATTCAAAATTCCCTAAGTAAAACATAGTTGGAAGTGCTCAAGTTTGGCTGGAGAAATGCAATGGGAATCACAGCAAAACTGTTCAAAAAGTGGAGCAAGTGTTTATCTGGAGCAAGACAATGCCAGGTTCAAACCAGTATCAAGAGCAAGTCATTTGGGTAAACGTTTTGGAAAAACATCTCAATCCAGGAGTGTTATTGGCTGTGGGTTGAATCTTGTTTGCTCACTGTTTTAAGGGCTTTAAACTGAAGGGTTTAAGCCTAAAAAATAAAGAAATAAAGGAGGGAATGCTGGGCTTTAATTGGATGAAGTAAGTGAGAAAGTGTAATATATTATAGAGCAGAAGAAACTGGATAGTTTAAGCAAGGAACCCCAGAGGTCTGAGAAGAAACAGGGACTGAAACAAGGAGCTATAAAAGGGGATCAGTCTGAGGCTTTTCTGGGATTGGAAAGAGTGGATTACCAAGGCCACTAAAGACTGGTTAAGGCTGATCTAGACTGGACTAGACTGGATCAAGTGGGATACCAAGGCCAATAAGTCTATACAGAGAGCTGGAGACCAAGATAAAGTTACAGGAGCCCAAGACTAAGGTAAAGGATCTCAAGACTAAGTAAAAGAAGTCCAAGAGATTATTAGAGGACTCCAAGTATTGGCACTTATCAATTGTTTCCCAGACCCTGGGTCATATACCAGAAGGTTTATAGGGGGATCTCCCATGAAGCAAATAAAACCCCATTTTGACCCCTATACATATTTCTGAGAAATGCATTATCTCCTACTAGAGAATGACAACTCTTTAGAGCCGGTCTCTGGCTATGACCCAGGATACACAATAATGACTGGTGACAGGAACCCCACAGGGACAAACAGGGAGATTTGGAGACATGTATGTATCCCTTCTTTAACATCTTGTCCAGGTACTCTCTTAAGGAGGCTTGTTCTTTCATGTTGCAACTTTAAACAGGTCCATGTTTAGAGTGGGTTTCTGTCAGGGATCCACTCATTGGGAAGTCTCTCTCCAATCAAATGAAGGAGAGCTCCCAAGTTGAATTTGACTAGAGTGGAACCAATTGGAATCCCTATCATTAACATGTGTAGAAGGTGACCAAATAGGCAAATCTTCCCAAGAAGGGAGTGAAGTGGTTGAGGAGATAATAAATGCTGGTGTACCCCAAGACCAACCAGGGGACCTTGGGGTGGATGATAGGTGGGAATTGTTCTGTTTCTACGTAAGGGACATATTGTTGACGTGGTCTGAAACAATACCAAATTGAGTCTTCTGATTTTTAAGTAGGAGTTGGTTTAGGGGTTTTGAAGTTAACATTGGCTTGCCCATAACCAATTGACACACAAAAAGTCCATACAAGGAAGATGAACTTCATGTTGTTGGAGGGGAACCTTTAGGATCTACTAATCAAGTGTTTAGAGTTGAAAATATAGATTTATTGATTGATAGGAATAAGAGAAATTGTTGGAGCAATTTGCTCAAGGGAGAATATTCAGTTTAAATACTGAAATAAATTGTGGAATGGATCATAGAGTTTACCAGGCAAACCTGCCAGTGTAGGGTAAAAGTATTGCTTTGCAGGCCTGCAGCAAGCTTCAGCCTGAAATGCAAAAAGAGGCAGGTTGGGATATTGCATTGCAGTATTGTACCTCACTTTGATTGGAGATGGTATCTGGAAATGGATGTGAAGTATTGCTATAGCTTGGGTAGTTTGCTGGGTTTGATTGGCTTCCTGGGTCCCTGAATGTCTGGTTTGGACAGTTTTCACATTTATTTTTATATTGATTGGCTGTATTATGATTTTTGGAGCCAAAATTCAATGCTGAAATGTTAATGTTGTTGTAATAGTTGTTTGAAGCCTTAATTTCCAATTTTAAAGTGGAACTTATATGTTGTTCTTGTATTTCAGGCTTGCTTTTGCTTTTGTACTTGTTTTTGCTTAAAACACATTTGTTTATCAATTTTGAATGTGTTTTCAAATCAATTAAATTAATTGTTTTTTTAACAACCTTAGTTTTTAAATCTGCATTTAACAAAGCAGTTTTCAGATTTTGGGATTTATCCAGATTTCTTGTGTTTGTTCTAATATTTGTGTAAGGTAGGGAATTCCTTACACTAGCCTCCCCTAAGGCCCTGTCTCCTCCCTTTGATTGATGGTAATAGTCCACAAGGTCCCGGCAGTTGGTCAACTTGTCAATGGGTTCCCAGATGTTTGATTCCATACCATAACCCACCCATTTGATCAGGTAGTGTGGTTTGTTCCAGATCATCCTGTCATTGATGATTTCTTCCACCTCTCATTCAGGGAGATGGTTCATTACCAGAGGTGGGGGATTCCATTTGGCCTGTGATAGATCCTCTGTTGATCCATGGTAGCGGCTAAGAAGGCTAACATGGAAAAGGTCATGGGCTGTGGATCCTTCTGGCAGATGGACTTGATAGGTCAGGGGGAGATCTTTTGTATTACTTCCAAGTGGCCTATCTTCTTGGGTCCTAACTTTCAACATGGCCATTTGATGTGTAGGTTGTGAGCATCTAGAAACATCAAGGATCTGGGAGAGTATTCATCAGGCTCTCTGTGGTGTCTGTCAGCAAACTTTTTGTATGACTGAATGGATTTATTTAGTGTTTCCTTAAGCTTGGCTTGAATCATAGAGAGGTCATCTAGGTGCTTGTTGACCTGTGGAACTGTGGTTGTCTCTGCCTGAGAAGGAATTTTTTTGGGGACATATCCATAGTTTGCCTTAAAGGGAGACATCCCAATGGATATGTGGTGGCTGGTTTTGTAAGCTAGTTGAGCTACTGGTAGGAGCTCAGACCAGTTATTCTGTTGGGCATTGACATAGTTTCGTAAATAAGATTCCAATACCTGATTAATCCTTTCAGTCTGCCTGTTGGTCTGGGGATGGAATGAGGTGGAGAGATTTGTCTTAACTCCCAACCCTTTCATCAAGCTAGACCAGAACTTGGAGGTGAACTGGGTTCCTTGGTCAGAGACAATGTTGTTTGGAATTCCATGGTAGGCAAACACATTCTTGAGGAGCATCTAGGCAGTCTCTTCTGCAGAGGCAGTGGAGAAGGGGATGAAGATACCATAATTGATCAGGCGGTCTACCACCACTAGGATTCATTTATTTCCCTGACTCTTAGGTAGTTCAACAATGAAGTCCATTGATATGGAAGACCATGGTTGGGGAGGGATTGGTAAGATTTACAGGAATCCTTGAGGCTTTTGGTGGGAGGTTTTGTTCTGACAGCACTCAAGGCACTTGATTATGTAGCTTCCCACCAATTTCTTCATTGAGGGCCACCAGTATCATTAGGAAATCCTTTTGAGGGTCTTAGTAATACCCCCATGGCTTGATAGAGGAGTGTCATGGAAGGCTTAGATAATCCGTTTTCTAATAGGTCCTTGGGGAACAAACAGGGAGTTGTCATGGAACCAGATGTTGTTTCTTATTTCTAGATCTGCGGTGCTAGTTGAAGGGTTCAGAAGTTGCTCCTCTTGGATCTCTTTACCCAGGTTGGTGTACAAGGAAGCAGTAGCAATGAGGTTCAGGAATTGAGAGGGTTCTAACACTTGTTGGATGTTGTGTGTGGTAGGAGATGTCAGGGTTGTCAAGGTCTTCTCTGCGGCTAATGGCGCCAGGGACAATATTCTTCTTACCTGGAGTGTATTCAATTTGAAAGTTGTATGCCATTAGGTCAATAGCCCAACGGGCCAAGCAGGGGCAAACCTTGCATTTTTCTGTGAAGTATAGGAGGTTTTTATGGTCTGTGCAAATGTGGACTGGGTATTTACTTCCCTGTAGATATCTTCTCCAGTGGTCCAAGGCGCGTATTATGGCATATAATTCCTTTTTGTAGACATGGTAATTGCGCTCCCTGTCCAGGAGCTTGTAGGAGTAGAACGCAACAGGGTGAAGTTCTCCATCTTCCTCAAGCTGGAGCAACACTGCTCCCAGAGCAAAGTTTAAGGCATCTGTATCCAGAAAATTGACGCTCTGGGTCCGGGCGTAGAAAGACAGGGGCAGAAGAGAAGGCGTTTTTCAAGGCATCAAAGGCAGACTGAGCTTCAGGATTTCATGAGAAGGGTACTTTGTCCGAGGTGAGTTGTGTGAGAGGTAAGGCAATAGCTGAGAAGACTTTGATGAATTTGCGACAGAAATTAGCTAGTCCCAGGAACCCACAAAGCTTGGTGAAGGAGGTAGGGACGGGCCAATCTGCCACAGCTTGAACCTTGAACAGGGCAACGGCAAAGCAATCTTCCAAGATGTTGTAGCCTAGGAACTCAATTTCTTTCTTGTAGAATTCACATTTTTTTAGTTTATAGAACAAGCGAGCTTTGATTAAAGCCTGAAGGACTTCTTGTAGATGGGTGAGGTAAGAGTCATGGTCCTTGGAGTAGATGAGGATATTGTCAAGGTACACTACTGTGCAAGTGTCCAGATACAGGAAGAGGACTTCATTTATGAGCCTCTGGAAGGCTGCTGGGGCGTTACTTAGGCCAAAAGGCATTACCAGGTATTCATATAATCCAAATGGGGCTCTCACAGCAGTCTTCCATTCATGGCCTTCAGCTATACAAATTTGATGGTAGGTGTTACAAAGGTCAAGTTTAGAGAAAACATTTTCCCCTGTTAGTTGATTGGTGAGGGTTTCAGCAGAGGGAATAGGGTTTCAATTCTTTATTGTGATGCTGTTGAGATTTGAGTAATCCACCACAGGTCTTAGGGATCCATCTGATTTACCAACAAAGAACATAGGAGAAGAGCAGGGGGAGTTTGAGCAACGCATGAATCCTTTTGCTACATTTTCATCTAAGTATGTTTTCATGGCTAAACTCTGGACGCAGTTGACTGGATAGAGCTTACCCCAAGTGGGTACTGATCCTGGTACTAAATTGATACGTAAGTCCAACTCTCTGTGACTGGGTAGCTGGGAACAGGAGGATTCACTAAAGGCTTCTTCCTTTTTCTTTACAAAGAACACTGCTGCCCCCCATGGGGATTCAGACAGGCGGATGAATTCTTTTTCTAGATTGTCCTCAATATGAGTTTTGAGGGTTTGTGTCTCCATGGGGGAGAGTCTGTAGAGGGGTGCAGGTTTAGGCATGGCCTTATATAAGTCAATGCCATGTTTCATCTCCTGTTTGGGGGTAGCTCAGTGAGTTCTTCCTTGAATACATGGCTGTATTTTTTTAGGAGTGCCACATTTTCTGGGCATTGGATCTTGGTTGTTTGCATGTTATTAAACTCAGTGTACCTCATTATGTGGAGGGTACTATCTTTGGTTAGACGTTCTAAGTTGTCTTGGTTTATGACCTGGACAAATACTGTGTCTCTTATAATGAGGTCATTGGGTTCTTTGAGGATGTTAAAATTGACTCTGTTGTGTTTGATGGTCATGGTTTTTGTTTTCCAGCATATGCTGGGGTTCACTCAGGTGAACCAGTCCATTCCTGCTACAATGTTGTAGTTTATGTTGTTCATGACAAGTCCTTTTATGGACGTTTGTATGCCTTGGAGGTCAATTCTAAAGGGAGTTGTTTTGCCTTCAAGTAGAACCTTTGATTTGTCTGCCATTCTGGAGTATTTGAAGTTGGATTTGACAACTGGTATTTTTTACTTGGTTACAAAAGTTTTGCTAACCATAGTGTGTTGTGCAACAGAGTCAAATAAATTTTTATGTGTATGTGATTTGTAAGTGCATGGATAGACAAGAAGTTGTGAGCAATCTTTAATTTTTATGTTCATAAAAATGGAGGATTGTGGGACATGTGGGATGCAAGCAGAAAAGTTTGTGCCTTGGTATAGTTTCTTGTCAAGTTGGGAGGAGACAGGGGCACTTAAGCCTGTTCCCCCTCCTCTTTTCCCTGTTCCTCTGTTTTGAGACCTTTGAGGTCAGAGAATGTGGGGTCAGATTCATAGCAGGTTACTGCTTCAGCATTGTTAACTTCAGCAGTGTTCTCTTTCTTGGGACAGGAGTGGTTTGTGCTTTGGCTGCAATTGCCATTGTTGCAGTTGGAGTTGACGTTGTTATGGTTGTTATTTTGGCGTTTATTGCCATTGGCGTTTTCTCTGCCATTGCCATTTGAGGAGCAATTGCCGTTGCGTGCAGCATATTCCATGTTTGTGCATTTTTCTGCGTGCTTGGCTTCTGCAATGAGCGCAGGCATGAAGGTATTAGCCTCTGGGCAGATGAGGGCAGCAACAGAGGGCTTCATTCTGTTGATTAATGAGGCTCTGGTATGTACGTTATCAGCTTGTGCTGGGTTTTGGATCTTGCAATGTATTTCCTCAAATTTATTGGCGTAAGCTGCAATAGTGGTCTTCTGCAGAAGATCACTGAGCTGTATTGCAATGTCTTGGAGGGATTTGATGACGCAGAAATTGTGGGTGATGTCTTCTTTGAACTCTTCCCAGTTTTTAAGCTGGTTGTCAGTTTGTGAGCCAACCCAGGTGGCAAACCAGTTAACTGTGGCCTTGTACAGGCGCTTGCTGGCTTCCTGGACCCATTTCTCATGGGGGATGCAGCTGGTGCGGAGTTTAGCAGCTGAGTGGTCTAGCCAGTTGATGATGTTTTCTTTATTTTTACCAAAGAACTTGTTGATACCAATATATTTGGTGTTGGTCATTTCACCTGTGATAGGTGGTTGTGCGTTTGTTTGTGGTTGAAGAGAGCAACTGTATCAAATAGTCTTGGTGCATGCTTTGGGCATGACCAGACCTTTGAATATATGCATCCACTAGGTATATTTTCATCAATGTTGTGGGCATGAAAGTATGTCTTCCAGGTCTCCTGGGATGTGGCCTGGTTGAGTACGTGAGCAAAGGTGGGCAGGTTTTGGTCAGTCATTTTCTCTCTCATGGGTGTGCTCAAAATACCGTAGCTGCTACCAGTGATAAGGAGCGCCTTTTGGGGAAGCTTCAAATATGGAATTAAGAAAGAAGAGAAGTATATTTTATTGGATAATGCTTTAAACTTATATAGACTTGACTGTGGTGGGGATTTAGTTGGATCAAACCTAGGGGTTGGTCATGTGCAAGATGGGTTTGAGCCACTGGATACTTGGACAGTCAGGTGATATTGCTTTGTTACCATTCTTGGTATATCAAACAGTATATTGGAAGAGGATCAAATCGGGCAATGACTGGATGTTAAGTAGGTTGGCAGTAGCCATAATGCTTGTACATCCAGACCCTCAACTCTAGTTACTGTGGTGCGTGAATTATCAGCAAGGGTCACCCAAGCGGAAGGTCCTTCCTGGAGTCCCAATTGTTGGGCCAAGGAGCTACTTATGAAGTTCCCCATGGCACTGTGTCTAATAAGGCTTTTACTTCCTGCAAGGTTTTAGAAGAACCTAGCTTGACTGATAATAGGGCATAAGATTGAGAGGGTTCTTTATTTGAAGAACTAGCTAGAAGAGCAATAGGAGATTGTACCTTGGCCAAGGCTTGGCAGTCCTTGGCTGAGTGTCCAGCCTTCCCATAATACATACAGAGTCCAAGTTGTGTTTGACATTGTTTCTCCTCTGTGAAGAGAGTTGGTATCTCCCACCCTTGTTGGGGATCAGTACTTTGGGAATATCCCCTTGGACCTTTGAGGGGAGGTTTCTGTTTTCTTTAATGACAACTGTGGGAGAGGGGGCAGAGTTCTGAGGCTTGGCCCAAGATAGGAGCTGCTTCACCTTTGAGGACCACTTGATCACTTCCTTGACCATGATGTCAAAGCCAGTTGGCAACTCATGATGGGCAAGGAAATTCTTTAGTTCAAAGGAGATTTTTTTACGGAAAAGGTAGCAGGCTTTGTCGTTGCTCATCCCAATGGCATTCTTGAGGCAAGTAAATTCTTTGACATAATCTTGAGCTGACATTCTTCCTTGGTAGAGGGCGGAGATTTGGTCTCTTAACTGGTCAGGGTTTGGAGCAGGGGATACTGTAGCTAGGAGGGCGTCATAGAACTGGTTATAGTTGTTGAGGAGATCCTCTCCTTGGAGGGTTGCCTTGTTGTACCAAAGACAAGACTTACCAGTAAGCTTTTCTGCCACATGGTGCACTTTCTGTGTGTCAGTGGTGAATTTTCCGGTGAGGTTTCAAACAGGGACTTGGAGAAGGCCAAGAGCATCAAGATCTTGTTTCCTTCATTATCTCCTGGGACAACAGCAGATAGAATGTTCAGGACTACTTTTTGGACCTGGTTGCTAGTTCTGGAGACAATTGGTTCTGAGGTATTTGGTTTTCAGAAGAGGGACAGAATCTTGTATATGGTGAAGCTTATGGTGATGGTAACAATTATGAGGGCAAGACATTTGATGAGGGCAACGTAGAAGATAAATTCATAGGTAAAATGCTGACCTGGACCACCCATAAGGTGGTTCAGTAGGGGCCACAACAAACTGTCAGGGATCCACTCATTGGGAAGTCTCTTTCCAATCAAATGAAGGAGAGCTCCCAAGTTGAATTTGACTAGAGTGGAACCAATTGGAATCCCTATCATTAACATGTGTAGAAGGTGACCAAATAGGTGGAATCTTCCCAAGAAGGGAGTAAAGTGGTTGAGGAGATAATAAATGCTGGTGTACCCCAAGATCAACCAGGGGGCCTTGGGGTGGATGATAAGTGGGAATTGTTCTGTTTCTACGTAAGAGGCATGTTGTTTACGTGGTCTGAAACAATACCAAATTGAGTCTTCTGATTTGTCAGTAGGAGTTGGTTTGGGGTTTTGAAGTTAACATTGGCTTGCCCATAACCAAATAACACGCAAAAAGTCCATACAAGGAAGATGAACTTCCTGTTTTTGGAGGGGAACCTTTAGAATCTACTAATCAAGTGTTTAGAGTTGAAAATATAGATTTATTGATTGATAGGAATAAGAGAAATTGTTGGAGCAATTTGCTCAAGGGAGAATATTCAGTTTAAATACTGAAATAAATTGTGGAATGGATCATAGAGTTTACAAGGCAACCCTGCAAGTGTAGGGTAAAAGTATTGCTTTGCAGGCCTGCAGAAAGCTGCACCTACAATGCAAGAAGAGGCAGGTTGGGATATTTCATTGCAGTATTGTACCTCACTCTGGTTGGGTATGGTATCTGGAGCTGGATGTGAAGTATTGCTGTGGATTGGATAGTTTGCTGGGTTTGATTGTCTTCTTGGGTCCCTGAATGTCTGGCTTAGACAGTTTTCACATTTATTTTTATATTGATTGGCTTTATTATGATTTTTGGAGCCAAAATTCAATGCTGAATTGTTAATGTTGTTGTAATATTTTTTTGAAGCCTTAATTTCCAATTTTAAAGTGGAACTTATATGTTGTTCTTGTATTTCAGGCTTGCTTTTGCTTTTGTACTTGTTTTTGCTTAAAACACATTTGTTTATCAATTTTGAATGTATTTTCAACTCAATTAAATTAATTGTTTTGTTAACAACCTTAGTTTTTAAATCTGCATTTAACAAATCAGTTTTCAGATTTTGGGATTTTTCCAGATTTCTTGTGCTTGTTCTAATATTTTTGTAAGGTATGGAATTCCTTAAAGTTTCTGGAAGGAGATTAATGATGTGGTTGAACTGACTGTGTTTAGGTAAGGCGGTGGCTTCTTCTTCTGAGAAGGCAGACTCCCAAGGCTTCAAACATTTTGGGATCTCAGCTTTGCAGCATTCCATGATGATGTTGTTTAGTTCTGGGGCTTGCTGAGGGTTCAATCATGGGACCTCTAAGGTTTAGCTCTCATGAGTGACAGTCTCCTGATGGTTCTTATAGTCTACATTCATTTGGTGGTCAACCCACCATTCAAAGTCTATCACTACAGGTTCAGGGAGCTTCTCCATGACGTAAAATCTGGTAGGCAGGAGTTTCCCATTTAACTTCAGGGAGACAGACTCTTTGCATTTGTGGGACAGGTCTGTTGTCTTGTTGCCCAAGGTTACCAGTCAGTAGTTTCCTTGGACTGTTATGCCCAGCTTCTTGGCTAGGTTACGTTTCATGTAGTTGAGGGCTGCCCCACTGTCTAGAAGGGCTACAGTGTTCACCTCATGATCATGGTAACATAATATAGTGTCAATGATAGGATAGGACTGGAAAGCGTTATTTATTGCTGAAATGGTGGATCCTTGGGTTCCATTGAAACAGCTAGTGCAGTCTTTATATAAGTAGCTGCTCTGGTGGCAATAGAAGCATACCCTACTTCTGACATGGTGTTGATACTTCTCTGGGGTCATGTTCAATAAAGGCCTACTAGCTCCAGGGGGATGGTTGTTCCAGGGCTGTCTAGTTTGTATCCTTGTGGTTGGCTGAAGCCCATGCCTCTGACAATTTCTAGGAGCTCATTTTTGGGGAGGTTACAACAGTGGTGTCTCATTAGGATGACATGGTGTGGGTTCAAACTGTTTCTGAAGTGTAATCCCATATATATTGTTGGGGATCTTGGTGGCCTCTGCCAAGTGTAAAAATGGTTGTATGTAGGTCTCCAGGCCGTCCCTTCCCTGGTTCAGGCGGATGAGCCCCATGTAGGCCTGGATCTTGGCCCCAGCAGGGGTGGTGGCAAAGTTCATTCTCTCCAAGAATTGATCGTAGGAGAGTATGAGATCCAGGTCTTCCTCTAGGCTGGTCAGGAAGTTCTCTCTAGTGTCATCCTTCAGTTGGGCGGCCACCATCATAACCTTCTGAGTGTTGTCTCTGAAACTCTCAGGGTGGGGAAAAACAAGGCATTTATCATTGTCATTCCTTTTCTGAAGCCAGCCAAATCCATTTTTGGCAGGTCAGGAAGGTTCATGGGGGCAGCAGCATTCTGATTGGAGGTGGAGATTGTCACAGTCTGAATTTGGGACAGCTTGGAAACAGCTCCTTCTTGGCTCTTGTTTGTTTCTTGCTTCTTGGTCATAAGCTGTCTTGGGTAGTAAGCAGAGGTCAAAAATAATCCATAAAAGATGCTCCTATAATCCAAGATCAATAGGGTCCCAGGGTTACTAATTTTGTTATGGTTGACATACTGTCACAGCAAAGACTAGAGTCCGGCTGGACTTCCACAGGGGAGGCAGGCCAGGCCTGAAAGGCCATGTACACAATTGGTGCAATCCTGACAATGTAATTCACAGCTGTAGCCAAGGGACGCCAACTTCTAGTATGGGGCACAACCTGATCAGCCAGCCCCAATACTGTGATGTAAACAACCCCCAACTTGCTGAAGTCTTGGGCAGGAGGCACATTGGGCAAGGGGGGAGTAGAAGGGATCTCCTTCATGGTAGAAGGAATTGGCACCCTAGAGTGGCCAAGAGGAAGATCCAGGTGGTGAGGGTGGAAGAACTCCAAGTCAATGTCACAAGGTGACGTAGCCAGGTGGACAGGAGCAGAGCCAGGAGGAAACGTATAGGTGTGGTTATTGTAAAGTTCCGCGGTCCACCTTTGGCCCTAGATTGGGATGTATTTCCCAGACCATCAAAAAAGGTGGCCCGCATGCAGGCAAAACCCCTCCAAAACCTGGAGGACTTGGCTCACACAGTAGATGAACGCTTTGTGTTGGCCTTCCCGGCCGAAGTTCTCATTTCCCCTTTGGAGTCCCCTCCAACTGCGGAAGAGACATTAATTTGGTTGGATTGCTTGTTGTCCTGGTGTCGCCCGGTCCTGAAACAATTAGCAAACCAACAAAAAAATGTGGGCCACATGAAGTTGGAAAGGTCAAATCTGCGGCCTGGGGAAATTGGGTACCAAAACCCGCAATCAGTGGTGCCCCAGGTAGCTAATTCCTCCAGCCCAGAAGTCCCCTGGCCCAAAACAATTAGGTTCCGGAGCTCTCTGGTGGAGACGTCAGAGGAAGGCATTAGGGGAAATGTGCACCCTGAGTCCTCAGAAGGTTCCTAGCCAATAAAGGGGTTGAGCCTTACATCCGGCCCCACGGCCCCTATTTTCTGGGTCTCAAACCAAGATAAGATTGGCTAGTACTCTTTAATAGGCTCCCCTTTAGATTGCACTTTGATAGCCCCTTTCATAACCCCTCCTGTCCTATCACCCCCCTTTTGCATAAAATGGAAGCATGGGCTGTCAGGTCCCTTGCTTACCAATTCCAATTGTTGAATAAACTCCTGACTTTGCAAATCTTTTGTATTTTTAAAGTTTGTTTAACAATAAAGGTATTTATCCCAACTCCCGCTGTTGTTCCTGCCTCCCGCTTTCTCTGGCCCGCCTGCCCATCTGCCTGTCTGCCTGTTGTTTTTTGTTGGGAATTGTTTCGAGAACAATAACTTGGACCATTCCCTGTTATTTACCCAAGCACTTAATTGTCCCCGCCAACCGCCTTCCCTGGCCCGCCTGCCTGTTGTTTTTTTGTTGGGATTTGTTCCAAGTACTGGTCTGTCCGCCCAGTAGTCTTAGCAAAAGAAGGGTACCCGCTGGAATCATGTTGTCACCTTGGTACAAGATGGCTATGTGGATACTGGTGCCCATTTCCCTCTTGTTCTGGTCCTCAAACCCAGTCTTTTGGAGCAAACTTTCCTTGATTTCTTAATCTTCTGAGTTTATTCCTAGTCATTTTACAAATGTAATTGAGCATCTCACCCAGATTCCCTTCAAACCAGGATCCTATGGGTTGTTTTCTTGGTTGTCTTCTCATCTTGAAGAGTTGTTGCCACCTATGGAATCTGTGACTACTGAAACTCTTTCTTCTGACTTGGTCAATCCTTCCCCCTTGCGCCAAATCCCTGAGTCAAATACAGAGGCCCCTTTCACTCGGGATTGCTCTCTATGGTTACTTACTGGAGCCATAGTCATGGCTTTGGATGCATACTTCCCTCCCCTTTCACATCCGGCCTCCTTTGGGAGGCCCCTTCGAGCGGCTATCCCAGTCTTGCACTGGATGGCATCCTGGTGGTTGGTCCCACCAGGATGGGAGCCAGACTTTGTTAGTCTAGCCCCCCTCTCTTACAGTTATATTGTGTAGTGGATTTGCTAATGGATGCAAACAGAATGATTATATTGGTGCAAAAATATATAATTCCTGTAAGAAAATAATGGGTCCTGGGCATAAAGGTGTTTATTTAAGATGTCAACAGTGAGGAAGGCTTCTCCTCCTCACTATTTATACTTACTAGGAAATACTTAGCCTTTTGTGCCATCAGAGGCCTGGTGGCATTATTTCCAGTGATACTTGTGAAATGGCTTGGAATTTGCGCACTGGGACCTGGGGGTGGAAGAAAATTGGCTGGTATATCATGAACATTGGTTTGGCTGAAGCATGCCAGGGTGCCACAGCTATTATTAGAACCCACAAGAAATTGAGCGCCTGATCACACAATCAAACAATTGCTTTCCCAATTTACCATTTCCTGATAGCAAATGGACCCAATTTCGTGTTTAATCTTAATGCCAGGGTTTCACAGCACGTGGGCCTCACAAACTCCTGGCCATTCATGATCATAAAGGGGTTTTTCTTCCAGGAAGGCAGTTGGCAATGCTTTCCACACTGTTGGTTGTTTTATCTCTAGGAAGGCTAGCTGATTGTCTAGGGCATTCTGGGCCTTGACAATATCTGTGTGTTCTGTTCATTAATTAGGGACAGGGATCTTGTTAATGCCAGTATGTGATTTGGTCATTGATCTTGCAGCCTGGTCACCCGTGTTTTTTGTTGAACCTGTTCTAAGCCTGCCTGGTTGTGCTGTGTGATGATTGGTTGGATCTGTTAATTACTTGACATCCCAAAATCCTGACCCTGTCTCATATTTGATTTGCTCCTGCTGATCATCTGAGCTATATTGTGATTCCTGCTTGGCTGTTTGCCAGCTTACCAAAAGCATTCAAATCATCTGCAGCCTGTAACCTGCATGGGTAGGCTTTGTTTAAGTTTGAGTCCATCCTGTTTACAGATGGCACAGGCTTGTTTATCCTCACAGCTCTGAAAACTACTGTATAGATATTCTCACTAGCCTTGGCAGGTTGCTTTACTGCTGATTACCTGTACCTGTGATAGGCTTATTGTATACTTTGATGGCTTATGGCCCAGAACACTCCTGTTATCTTGGGGTGCTTTTGATACCAAGCATAATGGCATTGGCCTTGGCACTGCAAGGTATCAATTTACCTAGCATCCCTGTAAGCTGGTATCTTATACACCAAATATCCATATTTACAACGTTGGGTTTGTGCCTTTTTGAGGATATATCCAAATCAACCCCAATCACACTAGACATAGCTATGCTGAATAATTCTTGAGAAAAATATTTTTTGAAGAGAGCTGGTTAAACATTCTGTCCAAAAAAGGCAACCCCACCAATTATGACGTAACTCATCACGTGACCTGTTCTTCAAACTGAATCCACTTTGACAGAGAGGACCAGTTCACACGTCCACTGAGGCACTGGTCCTCAGCCCACAAACACACCAAAGGGAACCATGCCTAATTCAACTGCCAGTTCTCTATCCTGCCAAAAGCCTCAAGTCAAAATCCTTTGGCCAAGCTTAAACTGAAGCACAAGAAAATAGTATTGTCTTTACTACAAGCTTCTCAGTTAGAACATACCTAGACCTTTTAACTTGCTTTTGATCACTTTGTGTATATAAGGTATGTGGCTTTTTATTTCTGGGGCTCCTGTACTCAATACACCCCTTCCTCCAACTGTTACAGAGTCACCTGCTCAAGCTTTAGCTATACCTTTCTCCTATGGGTTTTAGCTGAGGGCTCTTATGCAAAAGACCCTATTTACTGTTTAATATATGTTATACAGTTTTAAAACTATGTTTTTCTTTATTTAGTTACTGACCTGTATTTTTAGAAGTTTACTATGCAACTTGGCAAAGCCACCAACACTGAAGTTTCCAACCCAGTCCAGCTCAGAAACCTGCAGGCTGATCAGGACAAAAAGGTGTCCATCAACTTTCTTGAGTCCAGGCAAGGTGCTCTTTTAAGTCAGAAACTATACAAATGTACCTCTCCAAAGGAGGTGGAATACATTGTGATCGACTCTGATCCTGAGGATGACCTAGCCAAGAGCAGCTCATCATCGCCCTCGATCACAGTGATGAGTTTAAGTGAAAAGAAGGAAAGTGTCAGTGATAGAGACTATGATTCCTTTTGTGAGGATCTTCTTGACTCCCCCTGCGACTGGAATCAGGTCCGATCTGATAGTATCATTCCAGTGATGGGAAATCTTGATGTAATGAATCATCGTAAATGCACTGGGGGTTCTATGTAGCTCTCAGAAGGAAGACTTTTTGATCAGCAGCTCCTCCCCTTCTGTTCTACGTTCGAACGGCCCGAATTTTCCAGGAAACCCTACTTCTCCCACCACCTCCTCTGTGCAAATTTTCGAGCCTCCCTCTAGCGACTTTGAAGATCTTGGGCTTTCGGGGGATGAGAGTGAATACTATGGTCTTTCAAACGAATTGTTATCCAGGTTTAAGCATTTATCTGAGGCCTCCTCCAACCCTTCAAGAAAGAGGCTACCCAAGACTGGTTTCCCAGTAGGATATAAGTTGGGTCATCATCAAGGGCGGAGAGCTATTATTGCACTAAGAAGCTCTAATATAGCTCCAAATAAGAAGAAGCGGTTGGAAATCTCCACAACTCGAAAACCTTTAAAAAAAGCTAAGACTACTTTTTTAAAAACTTTCGAGGTGGATTCTTTAAGCAAGTTTACCGCCAAGGAACAGCCATTAGAGTTTAGTGCTGTTGCAGCTTCAAGCGAAAACGTTGAAAAATGAATACGAGGTATTTATTTTTGGGTTGCCTTTTTGATAGAATTCTAATTTTATTTTAGGTCGAAATGATTATTGCGAAACGAAAAAAGGTAGTTGTTTTCCCTAACGTAGTTGCTAACTTTTATAGTTTAAACTTAGGGAATATCTGGTGAAGTGGCGCAATTATGGGCATGAAGCCAATACTTGGCAAACCCTACCCAGTCTTGCAGGGTGCAAAGAACTGGTAGAGGCTTTCAATACGAGCCTTAGGTTCAATGCTGATTACACTCCTCAACCTGGTTCATTTGTAAGCAGCCTTCTACTTCACTCACTAATGGTTTAGCTCCTAGGATTTGAATTCGCCAAGTGCAAGCAGACAATTACATGGCTCCCAGAAAATATTCGCCAGTTTATGGAAATTTTATCAAAAGACAAAGGACCAATCATCACAGTTGTGAATGAAATAGACGAGGAAGGACCTCCTGAGAATTTCGAGTGTATCTCGGAGCTGGTTTACGCCAAAGATGTCCCACAGCCCTCGAGGAGCCGTGTTAAAAACCCTTGTAAATGCATCACTGCATGCTCTGATAATAAGTCATGTAGCTGTATATTAAGAAATGGCGGCATAGCACCCTATTCTAGCGCAGGATTGATCCAAGTTTTAGAAGGAATGCCTGTTTATGAATGCACATCATACTGTGGCTGTCCTCCCACCTGCAAGTCAAAGGTTATCCAGCAAGGACGTCGTGTGAAGATCCAGGTGTTTAAAACCAAAATGAAGGGATGGGGAGTCCGAGCAATGCAATCAATTCCAAAGGGGACTTTTGTTACTGAGTATCTAGGAGAAGTCATTACAGATGCTGAGGCAGAGAGACGTGGTGCTGAATGTGATAGAGAGGGACTGAACTATCTGTTTGATCTTGATGGTGGACAGAGTGAAAGCGATTACACTATTGATGGTCAGTACAAGGGCAATGTCTCACATTTCTTCAATCACTCATGTGATGCCAATCTTGTGGTCCATCCTGTCTTTGTTGATGACCATAGCACCTCTCTCCATCGTTTGGCCTTCTTTGCCAATAGAAACATTAGTTATCTTGATGAACTCTGTATTAACTATTTTGGGACTACTGATATACAGCCTTCAGATGAACCAGAAGACCTTTCAGGAAAAAACTATGATGTTTGTCAGTGTGGTGCTTATAACTGCACTGGGAAATTCTTTAAGTAGAAAGGCAATATTCTAAATCTTGATTATCTATTCTCTTAGCCACTATATTGCTGAAGCTTAGCAGACATTACCTATCCATCCTTTCAAATAGCTAAATATCAAATAAAAATATGTTCTATGGCTCTATTCTTAAGGGCTGACTTTATCAATTTTTTAAATATTATTTTTAAGCAACTTCTAGGCTTGTTAAAACCATGTGGTAACATATGATAAGGCTTTTAAATAAAAGAAAACCACGAATTATCCAGTCTGGGTCTTGTGCTAAAAATCAAGCTATCTTCCACCTTGATTCTCTCACCTGAGACCAGACTAAATTGAGTTTCCAATAAGGAGTCAATTCAATACTTATCATTTGGTTGATTTAAAAATATATCTTATTTAAAGGTATTTATTTTAAAATTGATTAAACATTGTTATATATAATACTGCATATTCCAAGCATAAACATTTCTTTAGAAATCTAAATAAGTGGAGTGTTACTATTCAGTCTAGCAAAACAAAAGATAAAGATTATAATTTAGATTTAGATTTTAAAATTATAAAGTGTAGAGCTGATTTGTAGCTTTAAAATAAGCTTTTAAACATTAATTTTGGCTTAGTATTCACTGAGATACATTGATTTTAGCCTTTTAAATGTATTAAGAGTGTGTTTATATATCAAAATTGAGTCCAGACCTTTGACTATGACGCGAGCCCAATTCCAGCATTTCACTCTATATTTCAGTATTCAAAGTAGCTAGAGCTGTCATATTTAGTACCATTTGGATCGGAATATCTAAAAACTTATCTAGGTACTTTAAATTTTATGAAACCCATTTTATTAACTCTTGATATTATTAATGTTAGTTTACTCTGCTGAAATCCTAATTAGGATGCTGCATTGGTAAGCAAGGTTAGCTTTATAACAATATACAGCTACTTGGATCAGAAGATGTATCTGAGTGGAACATTTTATTATTGCAATTCAAAATAAAGAAAATTGAAATGTACAAGCCAACCCTCTCTTACTTAATATAATATTTATATGTATAATTTAACTTGGATCTCTTTATCTTAATCAAGCTCTCTTTTCTCAAGTCAATCCTCATAGAGTTTAAACATCCAATCATATAATAGTATTTTAAACAACCTTTTGCTCCCCTTCCAATTTTAATCCATACATTCTGGAGTTGGATAATTATACAGATGAGCCTCATTGTTTGATTCCAAGGGTTAAACCACTCCTGAAAAATAATGAATTTAAAGAAATATTTATTAAAGTCTGAGTGGCTTCTATTCTTATTTCAACATAGTTTAGGCCACACTCCACTTGATTCAATTTTATGCTTTCAAAGATGCATGTCAGAATTGCATGAAGGATGAGCCAAATTGAGCTTTTAGCTTAACAATCAACTTTTAAAATTAAATTACAAAAAAATTTATTCAATCTGATCCCTCACAGCTTGTGCACTCAATATGGCATTACATTCAAACAGATGGGCTTTTATGTGTTAATAGATCATGTTGAATCTAGACCTTTGATTATGACGTGAGCCCAATTCCAGCACTCTAATTTATATCTCATCATCTAGAGAAGCTAGAGCTCTCATGTTTAGTACTATTTTAATAGAAAATATCTTAAAACTGTATCTATGAATACTAATTTTATGAAAATCATTCTAATGAGTCTTGATATTATTAATGCTAGTTTACTCTGCTGACATCCCTATCAGGATAATACAATGATAATCAAGGTTAACTCTAAACAAAAACGATCCACTCGGATAAGCTGGTACACCCGAGTGGAATATTATGTTTTTGCAATTAAAATAAATAAAATTTTCACATGTAAACTGTTGCGGTGAACGCAATCGAGCTTCCGTTATTAGAAATTCGTAAATCACCAAAATGCCTTTAAATACTCAGTTGATGCAAATAAGACTTGGTCTCTTGGTTAATTAATTATTACCAATTTTACATATCAGTTACTCACCACATCAAAGCCAACCTTCTCTTAATTAAACTGATTTTCATGCATGTGATTTGAATCAATCTATTTAAATTGATCAAGCTCTCTTTTCTCCAGTGGCTTCAATCCTCACAAAGAGTTTGAACATCCAGCCATATAAAAGTATAGAGAATCAATCCAAATTTATTTTCAATCTGTTTCTCCCCTTCCAATTTTAATACCCACATTCTGGAGTTGGATAATTATACAAATAAACCTCTTTGCCATGGTTGCAAGGGCTGAATCACTATTTAAAAACGAAGCAGCTAAATATAAAGTTATTAAAGTCCAAGTAGCCTATAATCCTACTTCTACATAATTTAGGACACACTCCACTGTACATAACCTAAATGGTTTACAATGTACTTGCAAGGTATTCTGTCAATTAATTTTCAGTTAATTTTGATACAGTTATAATTTTCTTCATAACCTTTTTAGCTTTACAATAAACCAAAAAACCTATAAACTATGTCTCTTAATAAAAGCTATAACCTACATATCTAATTATTATTTTGTGCTTGACAGGCGTAATCTGAAATCTTTACAATCTAAGAGCCAATTGAATCAAATTTCACTGCCAGAAAATAAAATAATGTGGTGGACTATGTGCACATTGCACAATATCCATCTGGATTTGATATTGCAATTGCCCCCAGGAAGTACCAATAGCATATTTCAGATGTTATTGCTAAGCTTAAACTACTGCAACCACATGCCTAGAAAAGCAGAGTCAACCATAAGTGCCAATTTTTTAAATTCCCTGAGCTTGAGGATGAACCAATCATATATCTATATAAGCTCTACACTAGTTTCACAACCGGTTAGGATGAACAAAACAGTTCAGTTCAGACAAAATTGGTTCAGCCACATGACAAATTTCAACTTTTTTGACATAAATAGAAGCCAACTCCACAGAGGATGTGCACTGATTGGCAAAAATGTCCAGACACACAATGAATTATGTAAACTGAGAATGGATGGATGATGATTTGACAACAAATATGCCAAGCACTAGAACAAGTGAGATCCAATCATGAAACAAATCTGCTATGTTCATTATGGTTTTTAAGACTGAAATGAACCCAGTCACTAAAGTGTAAAACTTGGTCCAGCAGCAAACCCCCATAGCAACTGAGACAGACAACAAAAGCATCAAGTATCAAAACAAATCAATGGATCTATTATACTTTTACCAACCCATCCTGATTAAGATATCCAATCTAGAACAGAAAACAGAGATAAATGTTCTGAGGGCCTGTTTTTGGATGAAAATAATTAAATAAATCAAATGTACCAATATGAATGGCTAAAACTGTACATTTACAACCAAAAATGATTGACATAGAAATTCCAAACCCTAATGTGAAATAGATAGTAGTGACTACAAGCCTTTATGCTACTATATATGGGCAGGTAAAGATTACAATAAATAAGGTATATAGCTGAACTGGTTTAATCTTATTCTATTTTTTATACCAAAACAAACACATCACAACAGTAGAGCCAAAGAAGTACACCACATATGTGAAAAGCCTCATGAATCAAAGAACATAATGTACATAGTCCAGAAATTGAACAGTGGGAGTAGCTCTGAGCCAGGGAGTGAACCCTAAGCTACACATATACCATAGCAAACCCAGGTCACCCAGACCAAAATAGTGGCTATTATTAACCCCAGAGTTCCCAAGCTGTCTAGAAAAGCCACCAAAGTCACCACCAGAACAGTAAGTGTTGCAACATCTTCAATTACTCTCTCTTGGGGAATTAATGCCCTGAGTAAATCACTGAGCAGCTCACCAAGTGGTTCACCGCCCAGTCAATAAACCGGTGGCACCATTATCAGTTAACCATCCATGATAGGGATCACTCAATCCAGGTCCTAAATGGAAAACAACTTGATTAAGCCTCATGAATCAAGAGGAACATTACTCAGATAAGCTCCATGACCTCCATGACATACATGGACAACATGTGGCTTGTCATGATACTATATATTAACCTATATTCATATTCAATAAATTATCATTCTCTTCTTAATCTTCCCCTTTATTTTGTTTATTATACTTCCCAGAAGTATAAACTTGGCATAAGCAACATCACCAAAAGGGTGTCCTTTGTATACAACTTAAAGGAAAAATTCCTCCCAAGAAAAGAACCCAAGCAATGTCACTCCCTAACGGTTGGATAGATTAAAAAGTAGGACAAGATGTCCCCTCAGGACTTGTCATCTACAATAATCTCCTTGTACCAATTGACCAGTACAACACCCTCAAAACCCGCAGACTGTTCCCTATCACACCAGCCACAATTGCACCTACGCAACCTGAAATACCCAATATCGTGTTTCAGCGCTTACGTACCGCTGAGATTGGTGCCTTTGCAGGACTACACCGTGAGAACGGCTCTCTTTGGATCAACAGCACCAAAAGTAAGTTCAAACAAGTGGAGTATCCCCAAAGACTCTGGGTTAGCAAAATTGCCCTCCACATCACAGGGACTGCCTCACATTTTGTTACCAAATGGCTAGCTCAACATCCTGACCAGAAGAAAAACTGGGAAATATTCAAAGCCGCATTCCTCAAAAAGTTCTCCATGAAGGATTCAGACGTGGTGACTATGACCAAACTCTGAACCTTCAAAATGACAGGAACCATCAAGGAATACATCACCACATACAAAGGACTACATGACCGTGCACCAAACACCATCAACTTTGATGAACCTGGACCATGCCTGGACTTCTACAATGGCCTCCCTACACATATTAGACGTCAGTTCAACATGACCTGCTGCAAGAACCTTGAGGATGTATTCCTAGAAGGAAAACACACAGCTCAGAAGTCTGATAATCTGCACACCTCCAACAAATGCAAGGAAAAACCCGCAGCTAAGAGAGAGTCTTGCCTCAATAAGCAAAACAACTGAGCCAACAGTACCCATCCTTGAAATGGGAATCACACTGCACAAGCCAACCAGGCTAGTACCAAAGATACCAACAAGGAGGGAAAAGCTCAGGGGAGTGCTTAGGCAAGCCACCCTCCCCCTCTTCACAAGACTTGTACAGAGAACAGGATGTGGACTCCATCACCATGATCCAGGTTCCCTCCAGCAACCCTCTACTGTTTGCCGCCCAATCTGTAAATAAACTTTGTACCTATCCTTTCTGTTTTTGCAGATACCAGGGCACAGCGCTATTCAACACTGGAGCCAACCAATTGCTCATTAACAAGAGTTTTGCAGACCTCATGAAGTTACCTACCATTTGAAGTAAAATCAAGAGAGTTATCATGGCAGACAACTGCAGCACACCAGTTACCCACAAGACCAGACCTTTACAGGCCCAAATTGGAGACGTCTAAACAACAATTAGTGGCCCCATAATTCCAATCCCCAAATACAATATCATACTTGGATTAGATTGGATGCAAAAGACAAAGCCTCACATCAACTGGGACAGTGCCACCCTCACTATCCAGCAAGGAAAAGTCCACCATCACATGTACCCAACACATCTTGACACCCTCATGAGGGACCACATATTTGTAAAGATCATGGAAACAGAGAAAGAAACTGACATCAGCAAAATCAATTAGAGCACATGTACGTATGAAGTCATTCACTTCAAAAACACAGAAATTCAACACAAACAGAACCTAATCAGAGATCAGCTAATCAAGGAGTTTCCCTCCGTATTCCAAGAATCCCTACCCAGGCTGCCTCCTGATTGGGGTATACAACACAAGATTGACCTAAAAGGTAGTGTTCCTAAGGCGCAACTCATCTACCGCCTCACACCACAAGAAGACGACACTCTGAAAGCCTACCTTGACAAAGCACTCGAGAAAGGCCTCATCAGACCTTCAAAGTCACCCTTTGGTGCCGCTGTCTTCTTTGTGGCAAAGAAAGATGGAGGCCTCCGTCTAGTCACAGACTACAGGACCCTCAATGAGGTCACAATAAAGAACAGGTATCTCCTGCCCCTAATTGATGACCTGTTTGATGCCCTGGGGGGGTCCCAAATCTTCACAAAAATTGATTTGACAGCAGGATATCACCAAATTTGTGTGAAACCTGAAGACATTCCAAAGACCGCGTTTTGAACTAAATACAGATCCTTTGAATGTGTTGTCCTCAATTTTGGCATGACAAACGCCCCCAGTACCTTTGTAACCTTCATGAATGAAGTATTCAAAGAACACATTGGGAAAAGAGCAATCATCTACCTGGACAACATCATCATCTATAGTCCCAACCTACAACAACACTGGGAAGATTTGAGAGAGGGGGGCTAAACTAACTAAGTTTGGCTCCCATCCTGGCAAAACAAACCACCAGGATGCCGCCCAGTGAAGAACTGGGACAGCCACTCAAAGGGGGGACCACAAGGAGGACACAGGAGACAACTGAGGGAAATAGGCATTCAAACCCATCAACATCAGGCCAGTGAGCAACCCAGGGGTGCAGGAGGGGGCAGGAGAGGACACCGTAGGAAGCACAAGAGGTACTGAATTGCTCTTAGCTGCGCTGGTGAGAGGAAGCGTGGGAGACACATCCTTTTTGGAGGCAAGCAAGGTGTGATCTTTGGTGTCCAAATCCAAGTCATCACACGTCAGACTCTTGACCACAGCCTCTCCAGAAAAGAGAAGACCGCTGGGGAGGTCCCAGAGACTAGAAGGGTCTTTACCCACAAGCCAGGCAGACAAGGAAATTTTCCCCCACAAATTGGGGGAGGTGGACCACAAAAGTAGCAAAAAAGGAGCCAGGGAAAACACAACAAATTTAACGGCTGGGAGTATCATAAGATTATTCTCCTCAAAATTTGGGGTAGGAGGGTGAGTTTTTCAAGCAAAAATTGTCAGAAAATTGCCTGAGTAGGGTAATCTTAGAACAGGAGGCAAAGTGAGCAACAGAGTAGATTTGGACAGCTTCAAATTGGACTCAAACACCTTGGCGTTTACGGCAAGCAAAGCAAGATAAAAAATATGAGTTTTTAAGTAAAAATTCAAAATAATAATAGAGTTTATAATGAGATTTAAATAAGAAATTTGGTTTTGAACTTGGTTTTTGAAAGCAAAAACCAAAAACACAATGACTAAGTGTTAAGTCTATAGTATATGATTCCAGAGAGGAAGCCAGGTTCAAAACCAGTTGACACAAGGTAAGCTTAGAGACCACAACTAACACTTCAATCTTTAGGGTGAGGGAACTCCAAACTGGGTTTCCTACTGCAAGAACCAAAGTTTTTTTAAAGTGCAATAAAGTAAAATCTTAAATAATTTGAAAATAGATAATCAGGGGACTGAAGGTCCCCTTGCTGTGTTAAAAGGAGGGAAATTGATCACATGATTTTTAGAACCAAATCTGACTGGCCAGAGGAGAATTTTTGAGGGACAGAACCAGGGGGACTGGAATGTTTCAACCCAATTTCCGCGGGGCCATTTGATTGGCTGGAAGGAGCCCCCTGTATTTGAAGTTTACTTGAGTTGTTGGTCATTGATGTGGGCACATTTGATTGGTTGCTTCTAATAGTTTTTAAATGTGGATGACACCAAGCCAACAGGAAGTCCAAATTAACCAGTGTTTCTTCCCAGGAGGGGGCTGCCAAAGGCAACAAATCTGCAGGGTAGGCCAACACAAACCTCTCGTCAACTGTATGCGCCAAATCTTCTAAAGAATTAAGGGGTTTGGCTGGAGTTTTTGGACCCTTTTTGGTGCGGCTGGGGAAGATTTTACAATCCAATGCCAGAGGTGGCAGTGAATTTATAGAAGATGTCCACACAGTCCTCTGTACCCTGCAAAAAAACCAACTAATTGCCAAACTGTCCAAATGTGAGTTCTTCTCAACTGAACACCCCTTCCTTGGTCACATCATTAGCAAGGACGGAATCAAGCCCAATTCAGACAAAATATGCACTATAACAGAGATGCCATCCCCAAGGAACAAGAGCAAGCTCTGCACTTTCCTTGGAATGGTAGCATATGTACAAAGGTTCATCCCTGACTGGGGCGCCCTAACAGCTCCCTTATCAGCCATCACTGGGAAAACAACCAAGTTTGTCTGGACACCTTTACGAGATCAACATTTCTGCCAGCTGAAAGAGCGCATGGTTACCACCCCCATCTTGCAATACCCAAACCACAAGGGTATCTATGAGCTAGAAACCAACGCCTCTGATTATGCCATAGGAGGAGTCCTCTGTATCCAAATGGCCTAGAAAGACTTCCTCCCCATGGCATTTGAATCCAGGAAACTATCAGATGGCAAGCAAAGATATCCTATACAAAATAAGGAATTGGTTGCCATCATACATTGCCTCATGAAATGGCAATGTTACCTAGAAGGAGCCCAGACGTTCAAAGTACTTATTGGCCACAAGTTGTTGATATTCTTTAAAACACAACAACACCTGTCAAGAAGACAAGCCAAATGGATGAGTCTCATACAGAGATACCCCATGAAAATTGAATACAAGCCAGGCAAGGAGATGCTTACTGCAGACGCCCTATCAAGGCTATACAATAAACACATCCTCTGCACTGATGGCGACCCCAACTGGTCCATGTTAATCATGGGGAATCTCAAGGAAGGTTTCCCACCTGGAACCCCAATGGACATCCAAGAGAAAGTCCTCAAGAACAAACATCTGTTCAAAAATTTATATGGTACCCTCCACCAAATCCTTCCAAATGGTGACACTGTACCTTATGTCCTGTCAACACAAAAGATTGAAACAATCCTCTGTTATCACAGAGACTTGGGACACACCCATAGCAGAAACTTGCATGAATATCTCAAGACCTGCTACTGGTGGCCCAACATGCTAGATGATATTAGAGAAGTACTGGAACAAAACAAGGTCTGTGAAAAGTACGCCTGAACCAAAGCTCCACCCAAGTCAGTAGTACCTGTATCCATCACACAATCCTTCAAGGTATGATTGTTAGATATTGTGGGACCTATTCCTGGTGAAAGCAAAGGCAAGAATTACATCATCACAGCCATTGATCATGCAACCAGATGGCCCATAGCACAAGCCGCAAAAGAGCACAAAGGCAATGACGTGAGACAATTCATTGGCAAGGAGATAATAGCTAACTTTGGAAAACCCAACCTCTTAATGACAGATGGAGGCACTGAACTCAAAGCTATTGACACCAACATCTATCTTGCCAAAAATGAAATAAAACACGTCACAGCCAGCCCATATCACCCACAAGCAAATGGACGCGTAGAACAACTAAATGGCTAACTGATGGAAGCCCTCAGTAAGTTATCTGCCAACAATCCAAAAGCCTGGGTTGACATGCTACCAACTGCCCTTATGGTCTGCAGAGCACAAGTCAACCGCAATACAGGCAAAATCCCTTATGAACTTGTCTATGGGCAGAAACCTTCACTTGTCAGTACAACCACAGGACCACAACTGCCACTTCCAAAGAAGATACCAGACAGCAATGACCCAAAAGTACTACAAGCCAGAAAAGACCAAGATGTGATGGAACAACAAAGGGTTCAGTGGGAAGCAATCCCATTGCAACAAGAAAGGTTCCAAGTTGATGACAAGATCTGGGTTGTCAATCACAACCAACACAAACTAGACCCAGGGTTACGTGGATCAGGCATTGTCATGGTAGTGAAGCCCAATAACACCTACCTTATCAAAGAGATTGGAGCTTGAACTAAACTAAAATGTATGCATCATGATTGACTTTGTTTGTGTAAAGCAAGAACAGCTCAACAAAAGTCAAGGCTCCCTGTACCCAACACCAAGATGGATCAATACCAAGCCTGTATACCAGATACTCTCAAAAAGATTCCCAAGGCTCCACCTTCCAGCACCCCAGGGGGAGATGTTGCAACATCTTTGATTACTCCCTCTTGGGGAATTAATGTCCTGAGTAAATCACCAAGCAGCGCACCAAGTGGTTCACCGCCCAGTCAATAAACTGGTGGCACCATTATCAGTTAACCATCTATGACAGGGATCATTCAATTCAGGTCCTAAACGGAACAAAACTTGATTAAGCCTTGTGACTCAAGAGGAACATTACTCAGATAAGCCCCATGACCTCCATGACGTACATGGACAACATGTGGCTTGTCATGATACTATATATTAACCTATATTCATATTCAATAAATTATCATTCTCTTCTTAATCTTCCCCTTTATTTTGCTTATTATACTTCCCAGAAGTATAAACTTGGCATAAGCAACATCACCAAAAGGGTGTCCTTTGTATACAACTCTGTATAATGCTGAGAAGATATTTCTGCTAGTCTCATAGAGAGTTTAAAGCCTGTTCTGAATAACACCTATGAGCCTTACATGAATGATAGTGAAGGGCAAGATAACAACAAAGAGCCACAGTGTTATCAAACTGTGAAGGGACAGCAGGTGCTCAAAAAGATTACTTTGTTTTACAGCCAGGTGCCTATATCTGGTGTCTTGAAAGAGCCTGATGGATTGTTGCCTACCATCAAGAAAACCAAGCATGAGGTGATCCCAGACTCAAAGTGTAAAACCACCATCAAGCTTATCACAGAAACTCATGACTATAAGCAGGCCGCAGAAACTGTTAATGAATCAGAAAAATCAGCCCATATGCTGTATACTACATACCTAAAAACCAGCAGAATGCTCCTTGAGGAGAAAACCAAGCACAAGTTGACTATCCTGGATAAGGGGCACATCTGGGAAATAAAGCAATGAATTACCCAAAATTGCCACATTGGCTGGCAAATATACAGGCAATAGTTAAACCCATTTTTGGAATGGAGGCCTCAATTACATTTTACTACCACAAGGTAAGAGGATTGAGGCTTTCTTGGGGTAAACTTGGGGTATCTCCATACAATTGGAATGGCCCAAGGAATATTGAGACCCACCATAAATATGCCAAGATGTAAACTGCGCTAAAGGAGTAAGGCACAGTAAAATTTTACCACATCAATAAATTGTCCTTTGTGTCCTCCATGCACAATGCATATGACTATATGCCCAAAGGTGCCAAGGATAGCATATTCCAGAGTGTTTCTGTATGTGCTGTGGCCAACTCTATGGTGGCCCATCTTGGTCCCCTTGGTATTGAACTGTATCAGATGATCAAGGATTCCCACAATAGCGGAACCTTCATTGTGGTTCTCTGATTATTTTGGGAGCACCTCAGGCTTACTAGCTTGAGATTCACCAACACCATTGTGCTGGATAATGTTGGGTTTCACAAGGTGGAATATATTATTGAGGAACTCCTGATGATTGAGACATGTGTGAAAATTGATAGCAGCAATTGGCTACAGGGCCTATGTGCCTCTTATTTCTTCCTGCCCATTCCTCATTCCTGAACCCAATTGAGGAGGTCTTTGGGTGGCTCAAGCAGGTTGTCAAGCAAGGAGCTCCAACTGGGCCTGAGGCCTTATTTGATTTTTGGAGGTTGGGGTCCATACCTTTCCAGCAGAGACTGTGGCTAAATTCTATACCCATTCTGATTTTTTACCCCTGCATGTCTTGCTAAACAGCTGATCAATCAAATATGTGGCATAAATTTTTTAACTGTAACCTTTTTAATTTTATTTTATTTTAGAATATATAGAGCATAATTTTTATAATACTACATAAATATAATTTCTGGTTTATTGAAAAATTAACATAGCAAAGGAAATTGATCAGCTGAAAGATTTAATATTTTGATACTGTTGTGAATATACTTATGGGAAGTATAATAAACAAGATAAAGATGAAAATTAAGAAGAGAATGATACTTTATTGGATATGAATATAGGATAATATATAGTATCATGAGAAGCCACATACTGTCCATGTATGTCATGATGGTCATGGGGCTTATCTGAGCAACGTCCCTCTTAAATCACGAGGCTTACTCAAGTTGTGTTCTGCTTAGGATCTGGATTGTGTGATCCCCGTAATAGATGGTCAAATGATAGGAGTGCCACCAACCTATTGATTAGACGGTGAGCCATTCAGTGACTCATTTGGTGAGTCACTTGGGGCATTAATTCCCTGAGAGGGAGTAATTAAAGATGTTGTGACATCTTCCCCTGGGGTGCTGGAAGGTGGAACCTTGGAAATTTTCTTGAGAGTGTTGGGATACAGGCTTAGTATTGATCCAGTTTGGGGTTGGGTACAGGGAGTTGGGAGTTGCGCTGCACTGTTCTTGCTTTGCATAGGCAAAGGCGGTCATGGTGCATGCGCTTAAATTTGGTTCAAATGCCAATACCTTTGATTAGGTAGGTATTGTTGGGCTTGACTTCCATGAAAATTCCTGGTCCTCTCAACCCTGGATCCAATTTGTGTTGATTGTGGTTGACAACCCAAATACCATCCCCAACTTAGAATATTTCTTGTTGTAGTGAGATTGCTTCACTATCAACTCTTTTCTTTTCCATGTCTTCATGGTCCTTCCTGGCACGCTGTATGTTGGTGTCACTTTTGTCTGGTACCTTCTTAGGTAGAGGTAAGTGTGGACCTGTGGTAGTGCTAACAAGGGCAGGCTTGTGCCTGTAGACAAGTTTGTATGGGATTTTGTCTGTATTGCGGTTGACTCAAGCCCTGTACACCATGAGTGCTGTTAGTAGCATGTTGACCCAGGCTTTTGGATTGTTGGCAGATAACTTAAAGAGGGCTTCTACTAGTAAGCCTTTTAGTTGTTTTAATCTTCCATTTGCTTGTGGAGGATAGGGACTGGCTATGGTGTGTTTTATTCCATTCTTAGCAGGGTAGATATTGGTGTCAACAGCCTTAAGTTCAGTTCCTCCATCTGTGATTAGGAGGTCAGGCTTCCCAAACTTGGCTATGATCTCTTTGTCAATAAATGTTCTTACATCATTGCCTTTGTGTCCTTTTGTAGCTTGTTGTCAAAACAGCAGGCTTGATCTGCCAACAAGGTTCCAACTAAGCGGGTTTGTGACCCGCGGCTTGACCTTCCAGTGACTCATAGCCAAACTAGGAAGTCAACTCAAGTTTCCAAATCCAACAACATGAACAGATGATGATTCCTTATGGTGGATACCTCAATTTTGCGCTTGATTCCTTATCAGGATCAGGCTAACCCCTTCACCGTCCAACTGTGTGATCCACATAAGCATGTTCCTGTTATCTATGATTCACAATAGCTATATAATAACTATCTCCCAATAAAGAATATCATCTATTTTCCAAATATTTCCCCCTTGTAACTCTGCTAAAACAGCACAGTTACAACATCAGTAGCACAGGTAGGTTCTCCATCCTACCTTTCTTTTCAAAATTCCATCTGTTGTCTGTACTTGCCATGGTCAACAAATCTACAACAGAATTATTTCTGTCCTCCCAATGGACTGGACACTGTACATGTCTGATACCAAAATACCAGAAGGGTTTGTGATATACCAGAACATGGTATACTGGTCTCTGCCTTCAACACCCTGTTGGTACAAAGTTTCTTCCAAGCACTTACCACTGCCCCTTGAGCAACAGAGGAAAGTATCATATCAGCTCATGTAGTATAACAACTTTGAAGCACCGCCTTGGATCCATTTTCTGGAGCCAACAACACCACAGAATGGATTCAATCTTCTCAGAGTAAACTAGCGCAAATGAAATGCCCATAACATTTCTGGATTGTGGAGATATCCATTTGACTTACACACAATGCAGGCATCTGGTGCAACAATTAGAACAAAGATCACACTAATAAGGACTAGGACATCTTCAAGAAAGACTTCTTAGCAAGATTTGTGCTGAAGGACATTGCCCTCATGATCATACGCCAAGTAAAAAACCTGACCCAAACAGGCATGGCAAAGGAGCTAACTCAGGCATACAAGGAGCTCCGCCTACACAATCCCTAAGACATGGACTTTGACACTCCAGCTACACATCTCATGTACTACAACACACTCAAGTTGCACGTGATGAGACACGCCAACCTGGACCAAGTGACCAACCTGCAGAGCCTTTATTGTGAGGCAGAGAAAGCAGAGCAAATGTCCAACACTCTCCATAAAGCACAGCCTGGGAAGAGAGAGACCCAAGGATTCTCACCCAGCTGGACGCTCCAACCGCCCTCCTCCTGGCAACAATAATAATAACAAAAACTCAAGCCATAAACCCTCAGGCTCAAATGGCCACAGCAACAGGAACAATGGGCAGTCAAACTGCACCCACTTCAGAGTCACTACTACCCAAGACAGTCAGGACAAGGGAAAAGCCTGGGGAGAGCAATAAGCAAGCCAAGCTCTCCCCGCACAACTCCTGACTTGCCCAACAATTATTACCAACCCAAGGATGTGGACCAATGCCTAATAATCCAGGTGACCTTGGAAGATCCAGTACTTTACACCATTGCCAGAATCCCAATAAGCTGATGTCTTATCCTTTCTGCTTTTGTAGTTACACTGGCTCAGCGCTCCTGGACTTGGGCACAGACCATACACTTGTCAACATCAATTTTTTGGACAAGTTCAAGTTAACCACCAATTCTTTGCATATTAAGAACATGGTTTTAGCTGATGAACACCATATTGCTATGACACAAGAAACTGCCCCCTTCTCCGTCATGCTTGAGAACCTGCACTCCACCATTCAGGGACCCATCATTGACTTCCCTAAATTTGACATTGTACTTGGGCTGGTCTGGCTACAAAAGAATAACCCCCACATAGACTGGGTCACCTCTGTATTTACTATCAAGCATGAAGGCGTCAATCACCAGATCTACACTGACTCTGTGGACCAACTCCTATGTGACCACATCTTTGTATGCATCACAGAGACTTTGGATGAGAAGGAAAGCCTGAAAGCAATTGACTGGGATTTCTGTCAGTATGAAATCATACACTTCCAGGACCGCCAGGATACCACTACACCACAGGATTTGGAAATTGTGTCCTGACATCCAGAAATATTCAAGGAGGCTCTACCTGGGTTGCCACCAGAGAAACAAATACAGCACTTCATCCAACTCAGAGGAGCTGTACCTAAGGTGCAACCCATCTACTGCCTTACCTTAAACAAAGACAACACACTGTGCGCTTACCGCAAAGAGGCATTGGAAAAGGACTTATCCGCCCCTCACAGTCTCCCTTTGGTGCCACTGTATTCTTTATGGCAAAGAAGGATGGAACCCTTCAACTTGTTACATATTATTGAGCCCTAAACAAAGTTACCATCAAGAATTGTTACCCGCTTTCACTCATTGACAATCTCTTCAACGCCTTGGGCGGAGCAACTGTTTTCTCCAAGATTGATCTGACAGCTGGCTACAACCAAATTTGTATCAAGGAGGAAGACATACCCAAGACGGCCTTCTGCACCAAGCATGGGTCATACAAGTGTGTTGTGCTCAACTTTGGGATGACAAACGTCCAATCAACTTTTGTTACTTTTATGAATGAGGTCTTTGCCCCCACATTGGCAAGCATGCACTAGTGTACTTAGACAACATCATTGTATACAGCCTCTTGATGAAACAACACCATAAGGATTTGGAGACAGTCTTTGCCACCCTGGCGTAATATAAACTGTCAGCCAAACCCTCTAAATGTCAGTTCTTCTTCAAACAGTTACCCTTCCTGGGACACATAGTTTTGAAAGACGGCATCAAGCCTGACAATTAGAAGATTCATGCCATCTGCAAGATGCCACTGTCAAAAGACAAGTCCAAGCTCTGTAAATTCCTGGGGATGGTTGCCTACATCTGAAAATTTATCCCCAACTGTGGCGTCCTGACAGCACCCCTGTCAACCATAACTGGTGCCAAATCTAAGTTTATATGGACCCCCAATGTGATATCTGTTTCCAGCGTCTAAAAGAAGAGCTTACAACTGCCCCATCCTCCAGTACCCTAAAAGGGACAGATAGTACCAAATGGAGACAGGTGCCTCTGATGCACCCATTGGGGGAGTACTGCGGATCAAGAACACTAATGGTAACTTCCTTCCTGTAGCCTACAAGTTGCGCAAGCTGACAGACAGTGAATGCTGCTACACCATCTACAATAAGAAACTACTGGTAATTGTACACTGTCTTGTTAAGTGGTGCTAATACCTGGAGCGTCAAGAAGAGTTCACTGCCCTAAATGATCATAAGTCCCTTATATATTTCAAAACAAAAGCCAACCTATCCAGACACCAGGTGCACTGATGGAGCTTCTTGAAAGGTTTAACATGATTATCTAATATAAACCAGGACTCAAACTTGCCATGGTGGATGCAATCTCTTGCTTTTATGTCAGAGCCACAAGAGGGGAACTTGGCCTAGACCCAGAATGGTCCCTCCTGGCACTCCAAACCAAAGACAAAGGATTCCCCCCAGGCACTACCAACATCACTAAAGAAACAGTCATTGAAAATGAACACCTCTTCACAGACATATATGGAACGCTACACCAAAAGATGACCAATTTAAGCACTATTCTGTATAACCCCATACACCAAAGAGTTGACACCATTCTACGCTATCATATAGATTTAGGGAATAATAAGAGCTGTAACCTTTATGAATTCCTCAAGTACAAAGCGTGGTGGCCAACTCTATATTGGGATGCCCAAGAAGTTCTCAACTAATGCTAAGTATGTGAAAAGTTTGCAAAAAGCAACACTCTGCCTAATTCTGTGTTGCCAATTTGTTCCCAGATACCCTTCAAGGTATGGGCCCT
Organism: Entomophthora muscae; assembly: GCA_014839935.2. NCBI lineage: Eukaryota > Fungi > Entomophthoromycota > Entomophthoromycetes > Entomophthorales > Entomophthoraceae > Entomophthora > Entomophthora muscae. Next base: position 67,912 of record QTSX02005282.1, read on the forward strand.
TGACATTGTGGGCCCCATGCCCGAGAGACACAACAACAAGAAGTATATCATCACCACCATTGACTTTGCCACTTGCTGGCTGGTAGCGCAGGCGGTGAAGACACATAGGGCAATGCTGTTTGACGCTTCATAGGAAAGGAGATCATTATTAAGTTTGGAAAGCCAGAGCTACTGATCACAGATGAGGGTAAGGAATTGATCTCTTAAAAAAACTATGTATACCTCACAAATAATGGGGTCCAGCACACAGTAACAACGCCATATCATCCTCAGGCCAATGGACAAGTTGAGCGGCTAAACGGCAGCTTAGTGAAGGCCCTTGCCAAGCTCACTGCCAGGAGACCTGAGGACTGACATAGACAGCTATTGACTGCACTCCTTGTATGCTGCACTCAAGTGAACAGATACACTGGGAAGAGCCCCTTTGAACTTGTTTATGGCACTCAACCCAATATCATTCAAGCCCTCACAGGACCAAAGTTGGAAATTCCCAGCAAGGTCCCCCTTGTTCAGCACCTCAAGTGATACAAGCCAACAGTGATCAGTTGGAAAAGGAATAAAAATGTCTGCAAAACACGTTTGTTCCCATTCAAGATAGACACAAAGTTGGCAACAAGGTCTGGGTAATGAACACAGCCAAGAGCAAATTACAGCCCAAGAAAGCGGGCCCTGCTATCATATTAAAGTTAAACAAAAACAACACTTACCTGGTACAAGGACTTGGAAAACACAATCAAGACAAATTTCTACACCATGACCAACTAAGAACCTGTAAGACGTGACAAAAACAATGAGAAACCGTCCTACCAGCAACCAAACAGCAGCTAGTTTAGTACAGTGCCCAGGCTCCTGACAACCTCCCTGATGACCTGCCCCCAGAGGAGGCCAACCTTCAGTCAGGGGGTTTCAAAAAAGCAGACTTGACCCATCAACAAGGTTCTGACTAAGCAGGTTTGTGACCTGCAACCCAACTTTCCAGTGACCCGTAGCCAAACTAGGAGGTCAACTCAAGTTTCCAAATCCAACAACATGAACAGATGATGATCCCTTATGGTGGATACCTTGATTTGGCGCTTGATTCATTATTGGGATCAAGTCACCCCCTTTACCATCCAACCATGTAATCAACACAATCATATTCCTGTTACCCATGATTCACAATAGCTATATAATAAATATCTCTCAATAAAGATTATTATCTAGTTTCCAAAAAATTTCCCCTTGTAACTCTGCTAAAACATCACAGTTACAACACTAGGGAAGTCAGGCTGTGTTTTAAAAATCATTTCAAGTAATTATGATGGCTTGAACCACCACTACATCAGAAAGCTGATGATTTATCAGTGCAAATTTAGAGTTCATGTCATAGTATAATCCTGTAGAAAGACTTGGTGATTAGAAACTGGAATCACTTGGTAATAAAAATTCTTTTCTGATGTCTTATGTACACTCATTTATGGCAAATCTATGGTTGTTAAAAATATTGCTATTAGTATTCAACATACTCATTATTATGTAGGTCTTAATGAAGCTTTTCAGAGAATACTTGCTGATGTTTTTAAATCTCTATATAGATGTCTCTTCTGAGGGGTGTTGAATGATCAGGAGCTCCCACTGGGCTTCATTATAAATTATTTCCGGTATCCACGGCTGTCATAGTACTCAGGATAGTCTCATCATGGGCGCTAATATTAGGATTAACCTCCATAAATGCAGGAGTCTTAAAAAAGAGGGGGTTTATAGTTCTTGTTTTATGAAGGTGGGGTAATTTGGTATCAACTTCCAGAGCTTTAGAAGTCATTAGGGGTACTCTAGCAGAATGATTGGTAGTAAAATTGTCCTAGAACAGCCTTTTCTTAACCAAAGAGAGTAAGTAGGGGAAGGGAGAGAAGGCATTGGACTTGTCAAGAATTTATACTGACTTTGTTCTACCTTGAATATCTTGGCAGCCTTCCAAGCCATCTATTGGAGAAGCTTCCAATATTACTAGCAGGCTTAATTGATCTGAGAAGCCTTTGTGAAATAGATTTGGATCACTCATTACAAGAACAACCAGGAATATCATAGACCTACAATTATGACTGGTTCCCAATTGGCTAGAGTTATTCCAGAATACTCTGGCAAAACGCCAGGTTAGTTATTGTGGGTTTCTCCAAGGATCAAAAAGGTTGTGATCAATTTTCACTAGCAAACCGCCAGTGCCACTGTAAATTCCTGCAAGAAAGGTCATCCAGGAACAATAAGTTATGTGCTAAAAATAGAGTCATAAATTAGCGCTGCCACTGCTGGCACACTAATAGATTATGCATTACTATATGGTAACAAGTACCCAGTGCAGGGTACTATGATATTGAATCCCATGCCATTGCATGAATGGCTGACTCTGGGGGTTGATGCTGGCAGTCTGGGGACAGAAAGACTGACCAAGCAAGAGTTAGAAGTGCCAGATGATCTTATCCTGGCAAGAGAGCACAAGCTCTATAAAAGCCCTTCCATTGAACTAATGGAAGGCAGACAATAATAACCCTTGCCTACTGTAGAACCTTTTCACAGTAGAAGAAGATATCCAAGTTTGAAGACCGTTGTAAGTACTCAAAGAACTAGCAAGCCCATATAGAAAGCCTCTTGGAAGCTGCCTTCCTTGAAATTGCTAACTGTTGCCCTGCCAAGGAAATATCAGACGTTGCAGTAACACTTGTTGCCATACAAGCATTCCTATCAGCACAATTACCAAGATTACACAACTACTTAATAAAGCAAATTGTAATCAGACCGCCAGTTCTGAGAGCAGAACCAAAAGTTCTGACAGAACTTTTAGTATGCAAAGAAAAAATGTTATTTTTATAGACTGTTTATAGTAAAATCTTGATATTAGATAATATCTTTATTTAAATTTTACCAATATACCTG
>QTSX02005283.1:0-70035 GCA_014839935.2 Entomophthora muscae
TGGCGCCTCTCTAGTCATGTCTAGTAGATATTATTCATTCAGGGCCACAAGGTAATTGCATAGCCTTCCTGCCATTCTAACCAAGACTTAGTACAAATTCAATCCTAAGGTTAGGATTTCCTGTTGTGACTCTGTGCCGCGCCTCAGATCATGACAAAAGGCAAAGTCTCTAACTCCATCTCCCCCCACCCTATCTCCTCCCACTCCATCTCCTCCTACTTCAACTCCTCTGCTTCATCCCTCCCCTCCACCCTCCTTCAACTTCCCCCAAGTCCTCAAATTAAAGTGATGACTCCCTCACTGATCACTCTTTTGCAGTTGAAGCCCCGGCCTCTGAACCTAAGGAACAGAGTTACCAAGAAGTCAAAGGCTACCAAGGAGCCTCTTCTTCTGGTAATAAAAGGAAGCTTCCAGAGGCCTCGAACCCTTCCCTCTCCTCCTGATGGCTCTTCCCCCTCCCTCATCTGACCCGCAGGATGCCTCTGAGAATATTCCAAGAAGTTCAAAGCTTCTGGTCACATGGCTTGTGATCCACTGTGCATCCACAACTATCTTCAATGTAGACAGAGAGCTCAAAGTCCCCAAGAGCTTTTCCTGTTACTTCCCAATCATGTCTGTAAAGGGCAGTCCTGGTTATGTTGCAGATAATTACATTTTCAATTGTAATAATCAAAAACAGCAAGCCAAAAGTAAGAACTTGTATGTGAGGATAAGACTTGTGGGGCCTGGATGAACACCAAGAGTTGGGAGCAGGTTACTGCTGAGAAGGGGAGCACACCTGTGAGCCCCCCAATTACCTGATCAGTTGGATGCTGAAGTGGTACCTTGTTCAAGTAATCCCCACCTCTGCCAACCTCCTTGCTTCAGATCTGGCCATCAAGGCCCTTCAAAACCGGTGCAGCCTAACAATCTTAAGTTAGTGCCTACCCAGGAGAAACTTGATAAGTTCATTGGCAACAAGAGAATCTCTGCCAATTCCCCTCCTTCCAAGGCCTCAGATGTCCTCTCTGAGCTTAGCCTCACCCAAAATTCAAGCAGCTTCCAAGTAGGGAGCAATTCCTCCTCCATGATGATGGACCTGGCAGCAAAGACCGCATAATCTGCTATGCCACTCAGCTGAAACTGCTAGAGTCAAAAAGGGCTTCAACCTGGATAGTTGATGGTACCTTTGCCACTTGCCCCCAGATGTTCAAAAAGCTCTGGATGATCCATGCCCAGATTGACATCTGGGTGATTCCACTTGCTTTCTTCCTTCTCCCTGGGGCCACAGAGGCCATTTACACATGTGCGCTCTTTATCCTCTGCCAATAACTTTCCCTCCTTCCTGACAACAACAATCCCAAGAAGACTTCCCCCCACACCCATGCCAATCCTCCTGCCGCTGACAAGGACCAGGCCACCCTGAACTTGGAGGAAAAGGTAAGGCTGAGAGATCTGGGGCCTCACATTTGCATCATGGACTTTGAGCCTTCTCAGTTTAATGCATTTGAGCAGCTGTTCAGCAGGGAGATATAAGGGTGCCACTTCCACTTCCACCAAGCAGTTGCTTGCAATGTGCAGACCCATGTCAAGCTTAGTAGGTTGAGCCGGAGGGACACTTTGGACACCTGCAAATTTGTGCTTGCACAATTTAGTGCCTTGGATTTTTTAAAGACAGAGCATACTGTGCAGGGGTTTGAGGTTCTCTCAAAGGATCCTTACATAGTAAAGCATCCAGAGTTCAAGCCTTTCCTCAAGTACTTTGAGCCCTAGTGGATTGGGAAGGTTGTCATGCAGAGGCAAGGCAAGGCCTGCACCAAGGCCAGTTGGAATGTTTATTGGGTGATGGTGAATGGTGAGCTCAAGACTACTTCCATGCTAGAGGCTTATCACAAGTACCTTAAGGCCAACTTTGGGCTTCATCCAAAGTTTAATAAGTACTTGTCCCTCCTGCAGCACAAGCAGGAGAAAACCATCTCCAAGCTACGTGATCTCTCCAACTGCGTCCCCCCACCAAGCCTACAGCCTGCTCCCCCCTCTTCACCAAGGCCATTCAGGGTGCAAAAAATTCAAATACAAGGCCTCTGAGCTTAAGCAGCAGCTTGAGCTTATTGCTATCAACCTCCTAGAAGGGGCTAAAATGAAAAAGGGGAAGAAGGATGAAGAGTAAACTTGCTTCTATGGTTCTAACTTTAACTTTTTAGCTTTAATTTTTACTTTTTAGTTTATCAATTGTTTTTACTTTTAATTTTCCATTCTTTATTTAATTAGATAGTACTAATTATTTTTGTGTATGTATGGTAAATTTGAGATGAATAGTTATAGTTGAAAGTGATTGAAATATCTTACTTTTTGTTAATTTACTAGTAAAACATAAGATATTCACATTTATTACTTTTGTTCTCTATATCAAATAAATATCAATATTTCTTCATATTTTTAATTACTTTTATTGTTGCTTTTATGTTTATTTTTGATTCAATGGAATTTTTAAAATTTTATGGCAATCAAAAATATTTTTATAATAAAGATTGTAAATTACATAGTAAAATAAGAAATAGTTGCTTATTTCTTCTTATTCTTTTTAGTTAAGATACAATTTTTATTGTATTTTTGAGCTCTCTTAGGTCACTTTAGTATACCATAGCTGTAAGGGTTAATTTTTATATTAAAAGTTTTCAGTACATCAAGATTTGTTAATTAAAAAATGTCAATTTCCAGTTGTCAATCAGGGAAAAAGCTGAATTCTCACTTTAATATAGTGTTGAGCACCAGGGAGTCAAAATTACCACAGTTGCTGTCTGAAATAATCCTTGCACTGAAAGGGCATTGAAGGCGGGCACTGTTAAGAACATGTTCTGATATAGTACAAATCCTTCTGGTATTTTGGTACCTGGCGGGTATGGCATCCAGTCTAGCGGGAGGCCAAACATGATTCTTTTGTAAATTTGTTGACTGTGGCAAGTCAGGCAACAGGAAAAATTTTGGGGAATAAAAGTAGGATGGATAGCCTACTTCTGCTACCAATGTTGTAACTGTGCTGTTTTAGCAGAATTACAAGGGGAAAATATTTAGAAAACTAGATAATAATCTTTATTGAGAGATACATATTATATAGTCATTGTGAATCTTGGATAGCAGGAGCATGATAGTGTTGATCACACGGTGGGATGCTGAAAGGGGTGGCCTGATCTTGATAATGAGTAAAGTGTCAAAAAAAGTTATCCACCATAAGGGATCATCATTTGTTCATGTTGTTGGATTTGGAAATTTGAGTTGACTTCCTAGTTTGGCTTTGAGTGACTGGATAATTGGATTGCGGGTTACAAACCTGTTTACTTGAAACCTTACTGGCAGGTTGAGCCTGCTGTTTTGACGCCAGTATCATATTTGAACTGTTCATTGGACAAGGCTTCTTCTGAATGAGTTTTGTCATGGGAAGAGTTGTGCCAGTCATTCTGGATATTAGATCCTTTCAAGGCTAGGCTTCTAAGGAAAGGAAATTCAAGAGAAAGAGAAGGAAAATTTCCCACTCTATTGAAGAATATAAATGAGAATTTAAATAAGGAGTGTCACAAGTGACAAAATCCTATTGACCATGCTTACTGGAAAACCTCAACTACAGGATTCAAACTCTGACACCCTGCGGGCTGCCAGCCTGCAGGACCAGCTGCCTGGCTGCCCGCAGATTTTTGGATAGGAACCAGAACAGGATTTGACTTTGTAAAATCTTTTGAAGCTTGATGAGTCAAAATCACCTCAATGACACTCCCCACATTAAAGGTTCATGTTAACTCAACCAATCAGTGTCTGGGTCTAGCCATAGAGCCCAAAATAACTCAGGCCACCACAGAAGGGGAAACAAAGAAACTTCCTATAGAACGTGGGCCGCCCAGAGATGACCAACCCCATGACCCAACAAGGGAATTTGAGTATTCTCAGTTCAAACCAGCCAATGAATTAACTCCTGCAATGCATGCCACCAAGGACTGGAAAACCCTAGTAGACGGTAACACCCAGGCCAAAGAAATTTGTAAAACTTTACCCATGACAGATGGGCATACTTATACCCTGGACTGCCAGGAAGTTGCCCATTGTCATTCTTGCAATAAAGTGACATGAACCTTTGGTTCAACCAGGTTATTCCATATTTGATATTAGTTCTATTTCATCTACAGTCTATCTCCTGTGGTTCTGTACCTCACGCTTATCAATCTCAAGAAACCGCGGACCAGCCACCTGACCTTTATTGTCCACCAGGAGCTTCCTACGGCCCAGTACATTTCACCAAGTACCCCCCAACCCCGCGTATTTGGAGTTCACCCTAGAGAAAATCCTAATCTACAACCCTGAGGCAAGAACTAGAGAGGCCAAGACTGTTTACAGGGAAGGCCAAAAAATCACTATACCTCCCCTGCTATTCTGCAACAAGTACAACTACCTGCCCATGTACTGTAAATTCAGAACCTAAACGTAAAAATGCGGGATTGTCAAATCCTTGGTCCAAATTTTTAATCACTTTTGTGGGATAGCCTTTTTTAATTAAATTGAATTATTTGTATTTTTATTTGAATTTTTAAAAATGCAGGAACTCATAGACACTTTGCAAAGTTCAAGTTGAACTGCATATCTCCAATAGACAAAATGAATTAACTGGAATCAGATATGAAGTGTTCAGATCCATCAACCATTTTCATTAAGTTTACTATGTTTTTTGAAATTGCGGGATTGTCAAATCCAAGAACCAAATTTCAAATCACTTTTGAATGCCACTAGTAAACTCAGATATTAATTGCGGGAACTGGAATCCAATGTGAATGTAAAGTAAGAAACTAGGAAAAATCAACCCAAATCAAGAAGCTCCACTCTGGATAAAATCAAATGGAAAATAAAATCTCAACAACCATCTTAGACATGAAATTAAGTGAAATGTAAAATTGTTTAAACTGGAAATGATGCAATATTCTGCACTCTAAATCACTAATATAGCAACCATAAACCCATATAATGATTTATGAGCTACTCTCCTGATGATGCAGAAATTTTATAAAAGTTTTTTAGCCCTCAGTGTAGCCAAGGGGCCAACAAAACTTTGTTTCAAGGATGAAAGGAGAGGAAAAGATAAACCATCAGTTTACTGCACTATGTATTCATGTACTGCTATTAAGGATGCTTGATTACAGCAGATTTTAAAAAATGCTAATAATAAAATAGAATTATATATTACAATCTGTTTTTACCATGTTGCCTTTTCCTTGGTGTGTTGATAGTTCATTTGCTGTTGATAAGGTGTTTGCATTTAATTGGATGGTTTCACCTCCAGATGCCTTGGCAATAGGAAATCAAGCCGTCTCCCCAAGACCAAATGTGGTTGCAGAGGCGGCTTGATTTCCTATTGCCAAGGCATCTGGAGGTGAACCTTCCAATTAAATGCAAACACCTTATCAACAGCAAATGAACTATCAACACACCAAGGAAAAGGCAACATGGTAAAAACAGATTTTAATATATAATTATATTTTATTATTAGCATTTTTTAAAATCTACTGTAATCAAGCATCTAAATTTTAGCCGTCCTAAAATGGAATAGGGTGATTTTTGAGAATGCCTATGATTCCAAAAAGAATTAGCAAAAATCCACTCTAGATTCTTTGACATCCTTTTTGAGATACCCATAAATTATATTTATTTCAAATTCAACTCATTTTTTATTTGAAATCTGGTTCTTGGATTTGACAAAACTGCAATTTCAGATTTTTTAAGTTTTCCATGATGTCTATGATTTGTTTGAAATAAAGGAAATATCAAATTATACACAAGAATCTTGCATTTCTGATTCATGTATCCCGTATTTGTTTGCTGAGTTTTGTCTTTTGTTAGTTGAGTTATCTACTCAAGAGATTTGAAATTTGCCAATTTAAATAAATCAAAAAAGTCAAATTAAATGTTTGATTTTATTAAATATTTTATTTTTCACTCAGCTGAGTTGCCCGCAAAAGTGATTTGAAATTTGGACCAATGATTTGACAATCCCGCATTTTTATGTTTAGGTTCTGAATTTACAGTATTTGGTCCCAATGACTCCACCTCTCACCCTGCGGTCCAACTGCCCACAATAATCTGTTGCTGCCAATGAATCCACTTCCACTCAGATATTTGGAGTGATGTACATCACTCTTACTGGCTTGATAGATTCTATGGTACCTGCCAGGGGACTTGGGCTCTCCTGGGAAAATTGTTTTATTATATTGTAAAGTTGTCCCCAATCTTGTGGTGGGCCCTCCCTGCCAGGCCTGCGGGCTGTCTGCCCACAAGTTCTTAGGAACCCCCCCCCCCATAGGCTGGATCCCTGACAAGGAGAGTAGAATTAAGCTATAAGAAGGTATATTTAATGTTGCTTTAAAATTTAAAATAACCAGGATTAGATATCTTAAATATTGTAATGATGGTCTGGAAAAGAAAGAAAGGATCATTGAGAATGGGAGGATGAAGGGCTGGGACTTCTTATGCTAAAGTAAACACAGAGTATCTTGAAGAGTAAATTCTGCAAATACTTTACAATCATTTTTAAGAGCATGGGACTACAGGGGAGCAAAAATTATTTTAAGTTATATGATGGTAGTAACTAGAGGTTTTAACCCAACTAGTGGTTAACCAGGCAGTAGCCTAAACCTGTTTCACTACCAGAGAGGTGTAGAAGAGCAACATGAACTGTAAATTCAGTCAATACGGTGCAGAGCTCAAGGTATTATACTTTATGATCAGTTTAAAAAATTTAAGGATATTTTTAAAGTTTTTTTTAATCAACTAAATATAAATCTGGATAGTAATTTAACATCTAGGCTTAAAATTAACGCTAGCAATAGAAATATGGGTCCAGGTTTAATTTCCAGGTTTGAACTGAATCATTGATTCAATATTGTCTATCAAATTAAGAGAAGCTGTTTCTTGAATAGGGACCAATTTTTAATGACTATCTTCTTGGCCCATAGAGTCAGTGCTAAAATTTCTAACACAGGGCCAGGCCTAAAAAACTTACTATATTTTCAGACTTTACTACTACTTCATATGATGCTACTAATATTCAGCTTAAAAAATGGATTGTAATTTCTTCTAGTGTTGAAACCGCAGGCTCAACCTGCCAGCAAGGTTCCAACCAAGCGGGTTTGTGACCTGCAATCCAATTATCCAGTCACCCAAAGCCAGACTAGGAAGTCAACTTGAATTACCAAATCCAACAACATGAACAGATGATGATCCTTCACAGTGGATACCTCAATTTGGCGCTTGACTCATTATCAGGATCAAGCCACCCACTTCTTCCATCCAGCCGTGTAATCACCAATCTTGTTCCTACTATCCTTGATTCACATGAACTATATAATCACTATCTCCCAATTAAGATTGTTATCTAGTTTCTAAAAAATTTCCCCGTGTAACTCTGCTAAAACAGCACAGTTACAACATTGGTAGCACAGGTAGGTTCTCCATCCTACCTTATCTTGAAAAATTCCACCTGTTGCCCAAACACGCCACGGCCAAAAAATCCTCAACAGAATCATGTCTGGCCTCCCGCCCAACTGGACTCTGTATACTCCTGGTACCAAGATACCTGATGGTTTTGTCCTCTACCAAAACATGGTGATCCTGCTACCTGCCTTCAACGCCATGTCTGTGCAAGGGTTCTTTCAGGCGCCCTCATCAATGCCGCAACCAGCTGACAAAACCACCATGCCTGCCTATGTAGCACAAAGACTTTGCAGTGCTGCCTTGGAACCCTTTGCCGGGACCAACAACAACAACGCCGCTGCATGGATCCAGTCCGCTCAGAGCAAGCTGGCTCAAATGGAATGCCCACAGCAATTCTGGATTGCAGAGATTTCCATTTGCCTGACCCATCAGACTGGCACCTGGTGTGACAAGTGGCACAAAAAGCACACTGACAAGAACTGGGATACCTTTAAACAGGACTTCTTGGCAAGATTCATGCTTAAGGATACAGCACTCATGATCATACGCCAAGTAAAGAACCTGACCCAGACAGGCACTGTTAAAGAACTCACCCACGCCTACAAGGAACTCTGTCTCTGTGCTCCATCTAACATGGCCTTTGGCACCCCAGCTACATACCTTATGTACTACAGCGCCCTCAAGTTGCATGTAATGAGGCATGTGAACCTGGATCAAGTGACCAACCTGCAAATCCTGTACTGTGAAGCAGAAAAAGCAGAGCAAACATCCAACGCTCTACACAAGGCACAGACTGGCAAACAAGAAAGGCCCAAGGACTCCCATCCAAGCGGGCACTCTACTTGACCACCTCCTGGAGGCAACAGAAACAACACCGACCACAAACCCACAGGTTTGAATGCACATGGAAATGGAAGTAATGGCCAGTCAAATTGCACTCATTTCTGTGTCACTGCCACCCAAGGCAACCAAGATGAGGGAAAAGCCTGGGGAGAGCACTAAGCAAGCCAAGCTCTCCCCACGCAACTCCTGACTCACCCAACAATGAATACCAACCCAAGGACGTGGACCAATACCCAATGATCCAAGTGCCCTTGGAAGACCCAGTACTATACACCATTGCCAGACTTCCAATAAATTGATGTCTTATCCTTTCCGCTTTTGCAGTTACACAGGCTCAGCACTCCTGGACTTGGGTGCAGATCAAACTTTAGTCAACAGCAGCTTTGTGGATAAATTCAAGCTGGCCACTAATCCTTCACGGATTAAAAACGTGGTCCTGGCTGATGAACACCACATTGCTGTGACAAAGGAAACTTCCCCCTTCTCTGTCATGCTTGAGAACCTCCACTCCACCATCCAAGGTCCCGTCATTGACTTCCCTAAATTTGACATTGTACTGGGACTAGAATGGTTACGGAAAAACAACCCCCATGTGGACTGGGTGACCTCAGTGTTGACCATCAAGTGTGAAGGTGTCAACCACCAGATCCATCCGGACTCTGTGGACCAACTCCTACACAACCACATCTTTGTACTCATCACAGAGACTTTGGACAAAAAGGAAAACCTGAAGGCATTTGACTGGGACTCCTGTCAGTATGAAATCATACACTTCAAGGACCACCAGGATATCTCCACGCCTCAAGACCGCAACATTGTGGCCCGCCATACAGAAATCTTTAAGGAAGCGTTACCTGGGCTACCCCCTGAGAAACACATTCAACACTCTATCCAACTCAAGGGGGCTGTACCCAAGGCACACCCCATTCACAGGCTGACCCCAAACAAGGACAACGCCCTGTGTGCCTATCTCAAGGAAGCACTAGAAAAAGGACTTATCCGCCCCTCACAGTCTCCCTTTGGGGCCGCCATATTCTTTGTGGCTAAAAAGAACAGTACCTTACGCCTGGTCACAGACTACCGCGCCTTAAACAAAGTCACCATTAAGAATTGTTACCCACTGCCACTGATTGACAACTTTTTTGACGCCTTGGGAGGAGCCACTGTCTTCTCTAAGATTGATCTAACTGCAGGCTACAATCAGATTTGTATCAAGGAGGAAGACATCCCCAAGACAGCCTTCTGCACTAAGTATGGTTCCTAAAAATGTGTGGTACTCAACTTTGGCATGACCAATGCCCCGTCCACCTTTGTAACCTTCATGAACAAAGTGTTTGCGCCACACATAGACAAACATGCCCTATTGTACCTGGATGAAATTATTTTCTATAGCCCCTTGGTTTGTATAGCACCACAGGGACCTGTAAGAGGTTTTTGCGACCTTGGCACAACACAAACTGTTAGCCTTACCCTTCAAATGCCAGTTCTTATGGGAGCAACTACCCTTCTTGGGACACATAGTCTCAAAAGACAGTATCAACCCCAACAGTCAAAAGATACAAGCCATCTGCAAGATGCCACCTCCCAAGGACAAGTCAGAACTACACACCTTCTTGGGAATGATGGCATATGTATGACGCTTCATACCCAACTGTGGTGTCTTGACCGCCCCCTTGTCCACCATAACAGGCGCCAAGTCTAAGTTTGTATGGACCCCTCAATGTGACCTCTGTTTTAGACGCCTCAAAGAAAAGTGCACAACAACTCCCATCTTATAATACCCCAAGCAAGACAGAGAATACCAGATGGAAAACAACGCCTCAGATGCATCCATTGGGGGAGTACTACAAATTAAGATTAGTGATGGTGACTTCCTGCCTGTAGCCTACAAATTGTGCAAACTGACATATGGCAAGTGCTGATACCCTATCCACGACAAGAAACTGCTGGCCATTGTACACTGCCTAGTCAAATGGCACTGCTACTTAGAGCGGCAGGAAGAATTCACAGCACTAACCAATCACAAGTTGCTCATCTATTTCAAGACACAAGCAAACCTGTCACGCCGCCAAGCGCGGTGGATGGAAATATTGGAAAGGTTTAACATGCTCATCCAATATAAGCCCGGGGCCAAGCTTGCCATGGCAGACGCCCTGTCCCGCCTGTATGTCTGTGCTTCAAGAGGAGAAAATGGGCTTGACCCAGACTGGCCTCTCTTAGTGCTATGTACAAAAGACAAAGGATTCCCTGCAGGCACAACTGACATCACCAAAGAAACGGTCATCAAGAATGAACATCTCTTTGCTGACGTATACGGGACTCTTCACAGAAAAACAACATATGGCACGCCCATTCCCTACATTCCCACACATCAATGAGTCAACACCATTCTTTGCTACCACAGAGATTTTAGACATATTACAGCCAAAATCTATACAAGTTCCTAAAGCATAAAGCCTGGTGGCCAACCTTATACTGCAATGTCCAGGAAGTGTTAGAACAGTGTGAGGTTTGCAAAAAGCAAAACCCTGCCAAAGTATGTACTCCCCATTTAGATGTAACTACCTTTCAAAGTATGGGCTTTCCACATTGTGGGCCCCATGCCAGGAAAGCACAACAACAAAAAATACATCATCACAGCCATTGACCTTGTGACAAGGTGGTCAGTAGCCCAAGCGGTGAAGGCACATACCAGCAACAACGTACAACAATTTATTGGCAAAGAAATAATCAGCAGTTTTGGAAAGCCAGAACTTCTGATAACCAATGGAGGCAAGGAATTGACCTCTGAAGACACCAATGTATACCTCACCAAGAATTGGGTCAAACACACTGTCACAACATCATACCACCCACAGGCCAATGGACGTGTTGTCAGGGATTCTTTCCCTGACTACTTGAATCTTGTTGACAACCTTTTCAAAAACACTTCTCTAAATCAACCTCAGAACAAATAATTTAAGTATACCCAGTCAAAAACACACCACAACATACTTAACAACTATATTTGTTTATTGAAAACCTTCCAGACCAAGATTTGAACTCAGGCAGCTACAGACAAGTTTATTGTTAGCTTAGAATTCTCTCAAACTGTTGATTTACCTTTTTATTATCCTTTTATTCAATTAGTTTTTGCTTTAAAAACACCTGTTGAACTTGAAAGTGTTAATAATAAGATTGTATACGTCACCTACTGCTTGGCTGTTGATTGGCTGCCTGGGATTATCCTGACGCTCTCAGATATGGAATCAGAAGATGAAACTGAGGCTCCGTTCTTAAGATTGACTAAGATTCAATATGAGCACCGCTTAAATTATAAGGATCTTGTGGCTTGTCTTGTTTCAGCTCCTCTTAATTTCATGATTATCTTACAGCTCCTGCTCAACATCAATGCTCAAATTGGCCAGGTATTAATCTTAATCATGAAATTGATGCACATCCTTGTCAAATCCCTCTGATCTCCTCCCAATATCCACTCAAACTCCCAGCCTCCATTTTGGAGACTATTTAAACTTTTAAATCTTATTCAAATTAGTTGTTCCAACAATAAAGATTATTACTCTTCTAGCTACTCCTCCATTTTGATAAAACTCCTTTTTGAAGCCATGATGGGAATTCTTTTCCTATCCTGGTTTCTAGCATACTTCTTGACCAAGGTGAATGCCTTGGAAAATCCAACTCCTACAACAAACTGGTATAATTCCTCCCCATATGACGCCCACCAGAAGGAATCCCTTGCAAATGGATGGTTCAAATATCCTTCTGGACACTGGGGACGTAAATTCCACTATGACCGCTTGTTTGCTATCCCACCCAGTGAACATACTCTGGTTAGACCGTACACCTCCTTTTACCTCTTGACGTATTTGGTGGGCTACTATCTACTTGGACAATTCAGTTCTATGTTTGGGAGATTTGCTTATCTAGGACAACTTGGACATCTTTCAATGGTCACAGTTCCTATTGGCTCAGTAATAGCAGGCTTGAATGTAGGGGCCTTGACCCATCAGCTGGGAAGTTTATTCCCCGCCAAGTGGGTCCCTGACACGCGTAGAGCGTCTTAATGATAACTATGTGCAATCTCTAGCCAAACTCACTGCCAGGAGACCTGAAGACTGGTATAAGCAGCTACCAACTGCATTACTTGTGTGTTGAACCCAAGTGAACAGATCCACCGGAAAAACCCATTTGAATTGGTATATGGCACACAGCCAAATATCATTCAAGCATTGACAGGACCCAAATTGGAAATTTCAAGTCAAGTCCCCCCTTGCTTAGATCCTCAAGTAGTAGAGGCCAACAGTGAGCAAACAGCCAAAGAAAAGGAACACCTACAAAAGACATTTGTTCCCATCTGCAATAGACATGAAGTTGGGGACAAAGTCTGGGTCATGAATGTTGACAAGAGCAAACTACAACCCAAGAAAGTAGGGCCAGCAACCATTCTGAAGGTAAACAACAATAACACTTACCTTGTGCAAGGGCTTGGGAAGCACAAGCAAGACAAGACCCTACACCACAATTGCCTACAACCCTGCAAAGCAAGACAGAAGCAACAAGAAACTGCCCTGCCTGTCACCAAACAGCAACTGATTCAATACAGTGCCCAGGCTCCTGACAACCTCCCTGACAACCTGCCCCCAGAGGAGGCCAACCTTCAGCTGGGGTGTGTGTCAAAACCACAGACTTGACCTGCCAGCAAGGTTCCAACCAAGCGGGTTTGTGACCCGCAATCCAATTATCTGGCCACCCAAAGCCAGACTAGGAAGTCAACTCAAATTACCAAATCCAACAACATGAACAGATGATGATCCTTCACGGTGGATACCTCAATTTAGCGGTTGACTCATTATCAGGATCAAGCCACCTTCTTCTTCCATCCAGATGTGTGATCATCAATCTTGTTTCTACTATCCTTGATTCACATGAATTATATAATCACTATCTCCCAATAAAGATTATTATCTAGTTTCTAAATATTTTTCCCTGTGTAACTCTGCTAAAACAGCACAGTTACAACACTAGCTAATCTAGATCAAACAGCATAGGGGAAAATAGCTCCTACTATTATAAAAAACCAGATCTGATCCGTCAATATAGACCCTATGATTAATTTTTGGTCTTTGTGAACATATTTGAGCCTAACTCTACAATGCCTGAAACCATCTGAGCGGCCAAATATTAATATGAGACCTAAAGATGAGAAAAATCTGTTTGGTGATACTCCAGGTCATAACCAGAAAGTCTATGCAAAGTTAAAATATATTACAATCAGTTTTGAATGTAAGGACCTACAAATCCAAGCTACAAAAGGGTTGAAGATTGATCAGCTTGGCACTCAGATAGAATCTATCTAAACTCTTCCGCCACTGGATCATTTTGGGTGTTCAAATACTTGTTGGAAAGGCAAGGATTAAAAAGCTCAATTTCACAAGTTATAGATCCCAAAACACACTACTGCAAAGTCAAATCTTTACTCCAAAATATGTTTGAGTTTATTTATAAACTCTTATATCTTATCAGCAGATCTCACATGAAGAAAAGTCTACAACTATCAGGAAAGATACAGAAGAATCTTGAGAAGGGTTTATATCCCCTTGTTGTCATATTTTCTCTTTCTAATCACTATAACTTAGCCCTTTTATAAAGTAATCATTTAGCTTTGTTTTTTGATAAGTTTAAAGAAATCTAGTTGATACTCTATGGGCCCTGACATAAAGCAGAAAACATTTGATTTATAAAAGGAGCAAAGGACAATGTAAAACACAATATGAGAAGGCCACTAGTAGCAATAATTTTTGTTAATAAAATGCCACCACATATTTTTCTGGGATAGCCTTGCTCTGTCAGGTATCAAGCCAATAAAAGCAGGTATTAAATTTGTACTTGATTCTAACCAATGGCTTGAGGTTTCTATGGTATACTTTTAGTGCTATTACTATATTCATCTCATCTGTGGGCACTCCATTTTAGAAATTTTTATTTGCACTCTTTAATCTTTTTAACATAGCTAAAATTTTGTAGCTTACCCAATGAGGCTCAAATCATTCAACAAAGCTACAAGGGCTGATAGATGCTTCTTAATACATGAATCTGCACATAGTACATTTACACCCTGAAAATATGCCCAGAGTTAAAAAACCAGGACAACAAACTTTATTATAATACCACTTTTTCTTCCAGAGAGTTACCTCATATTAAAGGCACTCAACTTATTCTTTTCCCAGTAATATCTTCCAATATTTTGCCCAAAATGTAGGAAAATGCAGTAATTATCTATTGAATGTATTGATATAGCCATTTTAATGGTCTATTTAAAAGTCCATAATAATTTTTATGACCAAGAGATATCAGTGAGACTTTTTTTGGCTATATAGTAGCCTTGGGTTTATCTGCATCTTATGGGCTTTCTCTTTTTGCTGAACCTGGGTTTTTTCTTCCTTTGATGAAAGGTCATCAAGAGACATTTTGTTACAAAAGTAACATTTTAAATGACCTTTGCAGGGATCAAATCTGCATCCTGCTACCATGAAGGAGCAGCCAAGCTGCACCTTAACCTGTGTTTTCTTTTATAAATAGCAAAATTTTATGTGTGTACACAAAGTCCTTTAAACCCAAGCTAGCAGGCTCCAAAATTATCACCAAAAGCTATACCCAAGCCCTGATGAGCATAGATGGCATGGGCAGCCTAATTTTAGCTGCCCAGATCCCCCAGTTTAAGCCCCACCTTATTAAGAAATTTGGTGTTCCCAAAATGAGAACCAATTGAAGAATAATGCAGCCAATTCTTCCAGGGCTTGTTAGACCAGGATCAAGATAGCAATCAAATTAGTAGCATTCCTATGACACCTTCAGCCTATATATTGGCAACTAATGACTGATTGTGCAGAGATAATCCACTAGCGGGCCAAACGAATAATCTTGAAAATCAAATAATAGTGCCAAAATATCTTTAATTACTCCCTCTTGGGAAAGCACTTCCCTGAGTGACTGTCTGAATGATTCCCCAACTAATCATTTAGTTGGTGGCATTCCTATCATTTGCTCATCTATTATGGGGATCAAACATTTCAAGTCCTAAGAGGAACACTACTTGGATAATCCCCATGACTACCATGACGTACATGGACTGTATTTGGCTTTCCATGATACTATATAATACTCTAAACTCATATCTATAAATTATCACTCTCTTCTTATTATCTCCTTTATTTCATTTATTATACTTCTCATAATTATATACTTGACAATAGCAATGTTTTTTTCCAATGAGATGACAGAAACCTTGATGCTCAAAAATCCATTAAAATAACCAAATAATAATATAAAGATGCATCTTCAGGTAAGTAGCTATAAGTTACCAAGAGGTCCAGTGAGTTTTTTATTTTCTTTCTTTTTTAGATAAATCCTTGTTATAAAAATTAGCTCACCAACATTTTACCTTATTTGTTTCCTGTACTCTTCCATCTTTAATTAATCATACAGCAATATGCTCAACCAAGAGCAGATCACCAATACCCTGCTGGAGTCCTGGAAGCACCTGAATACTACCCATCCCAGAAGCCCCCTTTGGAACTGTTCATTTTACTGAATATCTGCCCAACCTCAACCACAAACAATGAATCCTGAAAATTTACTTTGGAACACTAGATCAGAGCCAACTTATGATCTGTATCACCTATTCTATGACAGAAAGGCCATTATTGTATATTAACTTGTGTCAGAATTTTCAGATATTAACTAATTAACAGATTCAACAAAATAATGCAGGCCAGCAGTTAATCACTCTTAGGAAGGGGTTCAACAAATTAATGCAGGCCGCAGGTTTGTGGAATCAATAAATTCAAATGATCAAATCATATCCTGGCAATTGCAATACCTATTCCTAATTAATAGCAAAACATGCAGATATTGTGCAATTAATTAGTCCACTTCAATAACCACCTCAAACATGCTTCTATAAATAATTACTATTATAAACTTTAATTACATTCTAGAACAAGGGCCATCATCTGGGCCATCATCTGAAACACTTCTAGAAGAGCCCAAAATAGACCGGGCTGTCAGGACAAATACTCTAAGATAAAAGGCTTTGAGCCTATTGTATTAGAGTAGCTCTGATTAAGTGAAAAATCATATATGCCAACTAGTAGCCAGCCAGGCTAGCTAGCCACCTAGAACGTGGTCCAGGTTCACAGCTACTCTTCTCATATTGATGGATAGTTGCACAGCTTCAGAAAGGATAATGAGCTTTGGAAGTTGTCAAGAAAGCTTCCGTCACAAACCGCACACACTCAAGGTTGGGCCAGAGCTAACTCAGATAAACACGGACAGCTGGGCCAGCCTCAATATCAGCCTTCTAATAAAGAAATGATATTTCAAATCCTTTCCCTAGTTTGATTCTAATTAAGTGGAGAGCAAAAGATCATACTATTGCCATACAGTATTAAACCCTATAGTAAACTATTGATACAACAACTTATGGACCTATATCCAGAAGTAGGATGAACTGTCCCAAATCCTTTGGACCTTGAGCCCTGTCATACTTGCTACTTTTGATGGCAGCAAAATATTCCAGGCCAAAGGTTACTCCAAAGTCACAGGTTCTCTGTACTTTCCTAATGTTAGAATACTTAGGATATCATCTGACAGATGATAAAATACCATGGTCTGCAATTTTCTGACACCTTGTATTCAACAGAAAACAAAATAACTCTTCTGCATATCTGTTTCTAATGAAGCCCCCCCTCAACACCTAAATCAACCATGCCTCCCCTGCACATTCCAAATGCTACAGGCCAGAGTAGTTGTTTCCTTTGACTGCTTTATCTAGCACTTGAAGGACTAATTAAAACTACCTTGCTGGTTCCAGTACCATGGTTCATAGCTGAGAAGTTGTTATATTACTTAATAAAGTTAGGTCCCATCATCTGGTGGGCCATGCCTGTACCTGCCTCTGCCACATCTCTGCTCAACGGTACAGCACATCATGCCTGGTTTACTGAAACAATTAGATGATTCAAAGGCCCCTTTATATACTTTGTTGGGTGTGTCAAGGCTGAGAATTTAACTCTCACCTAAAACTTTCTATTTTATTGATATTTAGGCCAAGAATTTATTATTATTTTTCTTATCATTTTTTCTCTTGTATTTCCACTAATACTGAATAATTTTAGCCCAAACTGATGTCAGTCAAAACCTCTCAATTCCAGATTTTAGAATCTTACTTTTGACAATATATTCCTAATTAAAAGTTATTAGTTAATATTTCTTAAAGATAAACTCATTTTTTCTCATTTTCATAGATTTGGGTATAAAGGCCCTCATAGTTCTAATATTTCAACAAGTTTAATCTACTCCTGTTTAGGGTCATCAATAAAAACCATTATCCCAATTCTAAATGTATCTTTATTATCCTTAAGAAATAGTAATTTATTGGTGATAGTTTAGCTCAGACTTTGATACAGCTTCAGCTGTTATTGAAAAATTGAAGTCTTACAAGGGGCACCAGGTAATATACAGTATACATTGTAAATTATTTGGCTTCATACTGATAGTATACAATAAAAAACTGGTAAAAAAGAAGGCCCAAGTTTTAATACTACACCACACTATCAAGTATCTTCCTCTCTAGCTGTTTTCTGCTCTTCTGAATTACATAGACAATTATTCTTTTTGTGGCGTTTTTGCTGGTATTTTACGGTATTAAGTCAAATGAAAGAGATAGTGCAAACCCACTAAACCCAAAGCCAGTATAAACTTCTGGTAAACCTCTGACAATGATGGATGATTTAAATGTTGTCCTTGATAAAAAATGGGTGAAAGCAGGAGTTGCTTGGATTTGCATCAACAATATGGATCTCTTCATCTTTTAGCCAATTAATTTTGATAAATTTATCATGCAATACTCACCATTTAGTTTTAATAGCTTTTTACCTGCTAGTTGCCAGAATTTTTCAAAATATGATGTCATCAACTTACATTCCAATGCAGGACCCCAGTTGGTGAAAATATTCTTGCCATTGAATCAGATGTCACAAAATCTCCGCCTGCCCCATCCTAAACCCGTTTAAATCTTCCCCCACTTCCCTCAAAAACTTGTTTCTAGATATCTTATTCTCCTTAGAAAATAAAGGATTTTTTCCAAAATAAATTTTGAATACTTAGGGTTATTGAATCCTGTGTTTTAGAAACTAACCAAAGCTGCAGTGAAAACTTCAGATGATACCCTTACTGTTCCTTGGCTTTCCCTTTACCTAGGCTCCACTTCCAGTTAATACTTGTATTTTCCCTTACAACTGATTTTTGTAGCTTCAATTTTGACTAACCTCTTTTGATATACCACTAGGGATGCCCAAATATTGAATCCATCCTCCCAATTTGACTTGTTGTTGTTTAAGCAACTACCAATTTACTAACTCTATCCTCATTGTTTGTCCTTAAAAAGTATTGCTTGCCATCTTACCTTAATAGGCATCATAGAAAAGAAGTAAGGTAAAAACTTTCTTTAAAGTCACATCCTTATTTGGCCCTGGATTGGACCATATCCCCTCAACACATGAAGAAATCCAACCAAAAGCTGACCAAGCCTTTGAATTCTTTGACTGACTTGCCCACACTGTTGATGAACACTTTTTACTGGTGTACCCTTCCCAAGAGCCACCATCTTTGCTCAGTTTCATCTTCTCAACAGTGGAGGAATCTCTGATCAGTTTGGATTGTTACTTGGCCTGGTGTTGGCCTTTTCTCTAAAAATCACTAGATCCAGCCAATCAAACAACAACTCACCAGACCCTGAAAATTCAAACTTATCAGTATCAGATTCTCTACAGAAATGTTTTATAGGCAGCAATCAATCATAAGCCTCTCCGTTAATTAATTCAAAACTTTCTAGTCCCCCTGGCAATGGGCTGCAAAAATATCAACCAGCCAACCAGGGGGTCTCACAACTCCTGGTAGCACTGCTGACTCACATTGTATCCCTTAAAAGACAAGCATGTCTATTTGGGTACCTGTTTGTCTATTTTTAACAAATAAAAGATTAATTTTCAAAATTTTGGTCTTAAGACTCTATTCCATGGAGCCCTTCTGTCAAAAAATATTAGTAAAGATTCTGGGTTTTATTACTGTAGATTCAGAGCCTGTTGGTAAAAATGTGGGATTGTCAAATTTTTTTGTGCAAACTCACCAACTTACCAGAATTTTTTCATCCTTTTATATAAAAAATTAAGTTGTTCTGGGATAAAAATTACTCCATTAAATTGGTGAGTTCATGCAAAAGAATTTGACAATCCTATATTTTTCCCAACAGGTTCTGAATCTACAGTACCCCTCTTAATTCCTTGAAACTTCTGTTGGCTCCCTTGGTACACCTAAGATTAACCTTAGCATCAAAGTTTAGTTATTTTCCTGCTTTTGCTTTCAGTTTTGAGTTTGAACCTAATTTCAAGTTAGTTTTATTAATAAAATCTACTTTTATTTCAAATTTTACCTGTTTTTGCTCCTAATTAACTTCAATTTAGAGCCAGTTGCTGTTAAAGGTCTTCTTGACTCCTCCCAAGCTGCTCTTAATCTGTTAGAGGCCTTTAAGGCCCCAACTTTTCTTGTGGTTCCCCTGGTGGTATTAAATCTTACTGGTTGTTGCCTCTCCTGTTCCCCTCCAAATATCCAAATTTTCCTACAAACTCAAATATGCTGCTTCATTTGATGAAATTTGTGATCTTTACTCTGGCTCCTGGTTTTTTTAATCTGGTCCACTTCACCTTAACTCTGGGGAAATATTTCTTCCTCTGCCTATCTAGCAGGTTTAAACCCTTACCAGCTTCTGTATTTCCTTGATAACCTCCCTTGAAAAACCAATGATCTTCTTTTCACAAGTGAGAAGCTGGTATTTAGCCTTAATTGTGACAATGTGAAGTTCACCCTGCCAGTTTCTGTCCCTGTGATCTTGCCAAGAAAAGAGATACAGTCAACAATCTCTGTGGTGCTGGAAGACTTTTCTTTCCTAAATAGCTTGCTTGTAACCCCAGAGAGCGCTCTCAAGCATACTTTATGGCTGCTTACTGGCATGCTCTTGATGAGGCCAAATTCCTACCTTCTCCAACTATCCCCTGTTGTGTCCCTTTAGACTCCTGTTTGAGTGGCTATTCCAGTACTGCACTGGATGGCATCCTCTTGGGTTATTTCCCTGGGATGAGATCCAAGCTTAGTAAGTTTATATTCCTCTCTCACACTTTCATCTTCTTTTCTCTTCAGGTAAAATTTCCTCCACAAAATTAATTTCCTTATTGCAACTGTACTAACTATAGATAGTTAATTGGACTATGGATGCAGCAGTCCAAATGAAGGGCAGAAAAAGGATTAGGAGTAAGGTGATCTTTATTGAGAATATTGGGGGTTCTTATAATGTGAAAAGGGGCCATTGTAACACCAAGGGAGTGAGCATGTAGTAGTAATACAGATAGAAATTGACAGTGTTTTGGATAAAAGGCATGGTGGGATTTTAATTGTAAATGGATCTCACCCTTTATAAAAAAGCATGAGATTCTAATATGTTAGGAGGATCAAGAGGAAGTACAATGCTAGATACAAAATAGTGGCTTGATGAGCTCCCCCAGCGTAATTTGACATTTTTGGCAACTTAAGGGTCCATTCTGGTTGCAAAAATTCTCTTTGCACTCTGTCTTTTATCCTCAATAAATATGAGAACCTGTGAAAAATCTGAAAATTTGCAGGGAAAGTGCCCTGTTATGGCTATTCACAGCAAGGGTGTAATTGGGTGTTATAAAAATGTTTTTTGTAATACTAAAAGCCATCAAAATAATAATTATGATGAGCCATTATGAAAGCCACCTTGAAGGCTCTAATTATTTGAGGTTCAAGCTTTTGTGTTATGGATTGACTGCATATAAATGGTCCTCAACAGCATAACATGCTTCTATATGTTTAGTGGCCCCTGGCCTTTGTGCTTGTTTTTATTTCTAAGACTTGATATGACATTGTGTGAGAGAAGGGTTAATCACAAATGGTGGCTTAGTAGTAATGTTTCAGGTTAATTTTCCTTTTGAAATTTCTGAAAACTGTCTGGGGTCACAATTGCCAGAGTTCTGGGACTGAAACCAGTGAAACTTGCCAAGTATATGCTTCTGGGAAGTATAATAAACAAGATAAAGGGGGAATTAAAAATAGAATGATACTTTATTTTATATAAGTTTAGAGTATAATATAGTATCACAACAAGCCACATACTGTCCATGTACATACATGGCGGGCATGAGGCTTATCCAAGTAGTTTTCTGCTTAATACTCAAAAGGTTTGATCCCCATAATAGATGGTTAATTGATCAGAGTGCCACCAACTTAAGGATTAGTCAGGAATTACTTGGGGAATTGCTTTTTCAAGAGAGAGTAAGTGAAAATGTTGCAACATCTCTCCCTGGGGTGATGGAAGGTGAAACCTTATGGATTTTCTTGAGAGTTTCAGGAATTTGGGCTTGATATTGATCCAGTTTTGCACTGGAGACGGGTATTCAGGAGTTATGTTGTGCTGTTCTTGCTTTACATAGGCAGAGGCAGTCATGGTGCATATGTTTGAGTTCTGTTCAAGCGCCAATACCTTTGATGAGGTAGGTATTTTTGGGCTTGACTTCCATGACAATGCCTGGTACTCATAATCCTGGTTCCAACTTGTGCATGTTGTGGTTAACAACCCAGATCTTGTCCCTAATTTGGAAGTGTTCTTGTTATAATGGGATTGCTTCTCTCTCAGCCCTCTCTTTTTCCTTGTTTTCTTGGTTCCCCCTGGCGTGCTGTACGTCAGGGTCATTGTTGTCTGATACTTCCTTAGGAAGAGGTAATCTTGGTCCTTATATAGTGCTAACAATGGCAGGTTTATGACCATAGACAAGCTTGTATAGACTTTTTCCAGCATTTCAATTAACTTGTGTTCTGCACATCATAAGTGCAGTTGGAAACATGTTAACCCAGGCTTTTGGATTTTTGGCAGAAACTTACCAAGGGCCTCTACAAGAGAACTATTCAGTCTTTCAACTCTTATGTTGGCTTGTGGGTGATAGGGTCTGGATAGGGTATGTTTTATTCTGTTTTTTGGCAAGATAGATGTTGGTACCAATGGCTTTAAGTTTGGTTCCTCCATCCATGATTAGGATATCAGGTTTTCCATACTTAGCTATAATTTTCTTGCCAATAAACAGTCTTACATCATTGCCTTTGTGTTCTTTTTTGGCTCGTGCTACATGCCACCTAGTTCCATAGTTGATAGCTGTGATAATGTATTTTTTTCCTATATTGTTGCCGGCAATTGGTCCCACAATATCCAGTGGCCATACTTTGAAAATCTGTGTGATTGATATTAGTATTACTGATTTGGGGATGCCTTGAAGGACAACAGCGCCCATGTCAACACTCTTAATGTTGAAACTATAGTAAAGTGACAACACAGTTCTACATAATGTTGTCTCCTGGATGTCAACACTTTTTTGAGTAACAGCACACTTTACCCTGAATATTTTTAATATAAAAAATATATATTTAAATAACTTATTATAATAAAATGACCCCAGAGAGTTCAAAACTGTAATAAAACTTACTATGAGTAATAAGAATAAGGAGATATAAGCAACTATTTTTTAATTTACTATGTAAATTACACACTTTATTATAAAAAATTATTCCAATGAACCAAAAATAAAGATATTTTTATATATCATAATAACTACAAAATATAAAAAAATTAAATGTATTATACTTTATATAAGCACAACTGAAAAAATCTCATGCCTTAAAGATAAATTAACAAAATATAAGATATTTCTTACAAAACCACATTAAAAACTGTATCTAAAACTTACTATTTATACCTAAAAAGATTATTGTTATTTAAATAAACTAAAAAGTATAAAAATCCAAAAGTAAAAACAATCCAGGAAAAGCAAAGCAAAGTTTATTAGGCTAATTAAACCCACCAGCAAGAGCAGTTGCAACATCTTCAAGGTATTTTTTTGATCTCTGCCACCTTGTATTTTTCTTCAGCACCTTTAGAACTTCCTCCTGTTACTCCTGCTCTTTACTCTTCTTCTTCTTGGGGGCTGCCTGGTTGGCCAGGTCGCAAAACTTGGAGACATTTATGGCATGCTCCTCCTGTAGCTTGGCAAAGAGCTTGTTGTATTTAGGGTTGAACCCAAACTTGGTCTTTGAGTGCTTATGCCAAACCTCAAGGCTGGAGGTGTTCTTTATCTCCCCCTTGAGGCAGGCGCCCTGGCAATTCCAAGGGGCAGTGGCCCCACTCTTTCCTCTCCAGGCAGTCACCTTCTTGCCTACCCATTGCTTTTCAAAGTACTCAAGGTAACCCTTGAAAATGTTAGAGTGCTTCTTCACTTAAGCATCCTCCAGGAGGGCCTCAAAGCCAAGCCCAGTATGCTCTGGACTCACAAAATCCAAGGCAGCAAACTGGGTGGTGGCAAAGTGGCACTTCCCTTTACCATTATTAAGATACTTGCCAAAAAGCTCCTTCTTGCTCTTGAGATTCTTGATAAGGGCCTGCCTAAAATGGAAGAAGCAGTCCTGTACTTCTCTATTAAAGGTGGCCTTGAAGGCTTTGAACTGAGCTTGCTCAAAGTCCATTATGATTACCTTTGGCCCAGGTGAGCGCGTATGAGCTAGTTGCTCTGCGGCTAGGGTAAACTCATCCTTCTTGGCAGAGGAAGGGTTTGCTCTGGTGGCGTGGGTGGGAGGGGGGAGCTGGTTAGTGGGAAGGGAGCTCAAAGCATCCTGGAAAATTTTGAATGTTCTGGTGTAGATTTCTGCCTTGGCACCAGGTAGGAGGAAGAACACAAGGGGGATGATCTGGTCATTGAACTGCCTATGCAGGACCCAAAGCTGCTTGAAGATGGTTGAGAAGGTTGCAAATGTGCTGTTGCACAGCCAGGTGGTAGCAGTACTGAGCTGCTCCAGGTTTTGGGTTGTAGCGTAGAGAAATAATCCTATCCTCCACTTTCTGCCCCTTGTCATGGAGCAGGAACATCTCTCTATCCTTGGTTCTCTTGAGGGCATTGGAAAGGACCAGGTCTTTAATAGTGGCAGAGCTCTTGGCCAGGGGGGGTTTGAGGCTTGGTGCCTATCACTCACAAACTTGATCAACTGGGTGTGAGTAGGGACCCTCTTGATGTTGGTGGGGGAGAGGTACTTGCACGCAAGCACAGCCAGCTGGGTCAGGGAAAGGTCCTTTGAGGTGGGCATGACCTGCACCAGATACCATTTGAGAAGGCGGGAAATGGTTGTGTTGGGCATCACACAAGTGCGCTCACCCTTGATGGTTTGTACCAAGTATTAGCGCTCATTATTGAGCTGCACTGGGCAGAAGCAGTCCTCACAGGTATAGTGCTGGCTCTTGAAGCCCCGGTTGGCTTTATTGCATGAGAAGATGTAACCGTTGGCCACCATGGATGGCCCACCTTTGACACTCATGATGGGGAAAAACTTTGGTAGGGAAGAAGGAACCTTAAACTTCTTGACAACGTTGCAGATATTTTGGACCAACAGAGGGTCTCATGGGCCAGCAAGAGCATGGAAAAAGCCAGGGAAGTAATTGGGGCGGGGCTTTGTATCATCCCCAGATGAACTTGAAGGGGAGGAGTTTGTTGGTGGTGGGGAAGCAGAAGGGGGCTTATCTTGGTGCACCTCATGTGCAGGAGACTTATCCTTAGGTTTGGTCTTTTTGGCCTGGCGCCGCTTCTTGGTTGGCTCCTCATCTGAAGCCAAGTTATAGAAACTGTGGTTATTAACTGAATCATCAGTTTTCTCTCCCCCAGTGGAGTGAGCAGGGCTCTTATCCGGAGAGGGCTCAGGGGAGGGCTTAGGAGTTGTCTTCTTTGATGAGACAGGCTTCTTCTTGGGGGCTTTGGTGGGCTTAGAGGGACGCTTAGTTCCTTTGGGCTGCTTAGAGGTGTTCTTGTTCTAAAATAATAAGTAAAAGGGTTTAAAATAAAGCAATATATTTAAAAAACAAAAAACAGCTAAAAAACATAATATATAAAAATTAAACTTTATATAGCTTTTATTGGCATTTAAAAGGTAAAAAATACTTGTATAGTTTTTATTTTATTAAAGTTAAAAATAACAAGTTAAAAGTTAAGAGATTGTTGCAACTTAACCAATGAGGGTTCAGTATTTGAAATTGGGGAAGACAACAGTTCAATAGAAAAGACAGAAATGATAAGAATAATGTATTGTTTATTGTAGAATATTGTGATTAATATACCATATGGGGAAAGCCACCAGGACACAAGGGGGTGGCATGGTGGCATATTTTATGTAAGGTTTGGAGCCAAGGAATAACTTGTGTTGGGATCAGCAGGTCTAATTGGTAGAGCTCCTAATTAGGAGAAAGTGCCCACAATTTGATATTGCCATCAGATTGGTCCATGCCGTTAGATACGTCAAGGGGTGACTCATTGAGCGCCCCCTGTGTATTGTAAGTTATGTTGGCAGGCAAGTCTGGAAACTTGGTTGCAACACCTCCCTTGCCCCCTGCTTGTTGCCAGACACCAGGATTGGAGCCTGTGGGAGATCTGGGAAGGTCCACACAAACAACCTTTGTGTGGGGATGGCGCAACAGGGGTGCAAGCAATTATGGTGGAGCATCTTGGTGTTTCCTTGGGCATCCTCAAGCTGGTAGGTGTGATTGTCATAGACTTCAGCTATCTTGAAGGGCCCTAGGTGGTTGGGTTCCAACTTAGCTAAATTGGGGTTGAGGGTGTGGATGGGGTCACCCACAGTGTATCTGGCTTCAAGGTGCTTTTCCCTCCCTCAATTTGTTTGTGTTTAATTTCTTGGGCTTTGGCACACCATTGATTTAGGAATGGTGTTGTCAACAGGGGGAGCTTTCCAGGATCTGTAGCCTGTAACTTCCCCTGTTCAACTCCTGTCAGAATGTCAGGCGTCCCAAAGGCCAAGGCGCTGGGACTGGATCCAGTGCCTCTGTTGATTCTTGCTTGTAAAATAAATAGAGCAGTGGGCAAGTGTTCATTCCACACGGTATTGGGGTGCTCCTGTGAGAACTTGGCAATCAGCTGGGCCAGGGAGCCATTTAAGCGTTCCATGCGTCCATTGGTTTGAGGATGGTAGGGGGTGGTAACTATCTGTTAGAGGGCATTCTTAGAGCAGTATGCCTTCATGATATGTCCAACAAGTTTGGGGCCACCATCTGTGATGAGGTGTTTGGGCCGCCCAAAGCGGGCCACAATTTCCTTGCCAATGAAGCGGTTGATGGTGGTGGCAGTGTGATTAGTTATTGCCCAAGCCACTAGCCAGCAAGTAAAGTATTTGATGGCAGTTATGATGTACTTCTTCCCTAGTCTATCTTTGAGGAGTGGCCCAACCATATCAAGGGCCTACTTTTTGAAGAGTTCCATGGCCTTAATGGGTAGGACGGACTTGGGGGTGCAGGCTTCACCGTGTTTTTTCACACAACACACATGTCTCAAGGAGATCCAAGATGTCTTGGCGCATGCATGGCCACCAAACCTTTTGTTTCATGATCTCAAAGAGATTGTGTCCTCTGATATGATCCAAGGTGTGGTGTTAATGCAGTAATGTGTTGCCTTGTTGTGTGGTGGGAATGTAAGGCGTCTTCTCACCTGTCTCTGCCCGGCAGCAGATGTTACCAGTGTTGGTGGTGAACTGGCTCTTGTTGTCCTTCAACATTGAGATGGTTACTGAGTTAAGGACTTTGTAATGAGTTGCTTCAGGACGGAGGTAAAGCATTGACAAGTCTGGATCCAAGCCATCATCCCTGGTAATGGACGCTATGTAGAGTTGTGAGAGGGTGTCAGCTGTGGCAAGTTTCTTCCCAGGCTTGTACTCAATGCGCAACTGGTAGGGGGATAGATGCTTGACCCAGCCTTCTTGGCGGCATGTCAAGTGGGACTGCGTGTTGAAGTACTGGAGTGACTTGTGATCTGTCAGGACGCGGGGTGGAAAGGTTGCCCCTTCCAGGTAACAGTGCCATTTCTTAACACAGTGCACAATTGCTGCCAATTCTTTATTGTGTATAGGATAACATTGTTCTGAGTCAGTGAGCTTCCTGGACTTGTATATCATGGAAAGGAAGGTGCCCTTATCATTTTCTACCCCTAATATGCCCCTTATGTCCTGTCAGAGGCGTTAGTCTCAAGTTTGTACTGGTGGTTCTGATTGAGGAACTGCAATACAGGTGCAGTTGTAAGTCTCTGCTTCAACTTTGCAAAGGCTTGATCTCTGGTAGGGGTCCAGTAGAAGCGCTGTTTAGTGTTCAGGAGCTTGGTGAGAGGTATAATTAGTTCTCTGTGATTGGGGATGAATTTACGCACGTAGGCAATCATGCCCAAGAAGGTATGCACCTGACTGACATCAGTGGGAGGTGGCATACTGGTGATTGCCTTGATCTTGGAAGAGTCAAGCTTTATCCCTTGAGAAGAGATGATGTGCCCAAGGAACAGCAACTCTGACTTGAGAAACTTGCATTTGGAGGGTTTAGCTTTTAGCTGGTTTTTCTAAAGGGTGTCAAGGACAGCATGGAGGTGTTAGAGGTGCGTGGTTTGATCTTGACTGAAGAAAATAATGTTGTCAAGGTACACCATCACACATTTCCCAATCAATTCCTCAAATGCTTTTTTCATCAACATAGCAAAGGTGGAAGGAGCGTTGGTCATCCCAAAGTTCATGAACTGACACTCAAACAACCTGTAGCATGTGCAGAAGGCAGTTTTTGCCTCATCCTTTGGCACAATGCCAACCTGGTTGTACCCTGTGGTGATATCAATCTTGCTAAAGACTTTTGCACCTGCAAGAGTGTCAAACAGGTCATCAATTAATGGCAGGGGGTACTTATTTTTAACTGTCACTTCATTTAGGGTTTGGTAATCTGTGACCAGGCAAAGGGACCCGTCTTTGTTGGCTACAAAGAAGACAGCCGTCCCGTATGGAGAGAGCAATGGGCAAATTAAGCCCTTATCAAGCGCGTCCACAAGGTGCTGGTGGAGGGTCTCGTCTTCTTTTGGTGTGAGACAATACAAGGGGTGTGCTTTAGGTAACAATCCTTGGAGTTGTACAGCGTGCTGGATCTCCTGAGGAGGAGGAAGTTGTTTGAGTGTCTTGCTGAACACGTCCTTATATTCCTTGAGGAGTGTGGCAAGCAGTGGTGAAGGTAAAGTGGTCAAGGGAGGGGCCACAGGTGATTCAGCGCGGATAACTTTGACTGAGCATTGATTGAAGTCTAGTTTCCCCCTTGAAATTATATGGGCCTATTTATGTTATTCTGAAAAACACAGTGTTGTGAAGAAGCTTGCTCATTTTGACAGGATAGATCTGGAAGTCCACCTCATTTCTATTGAGGGTGATGACAGATGTATCCCAGTTGATGTAGGGACAATTGTGAGGAAGCCAGTCAATGCCAGTGATTAGGTTGTGGCTGAGCCTGACCATGGTTGGCCCAGAGAGCTTAACCTGGATGTTCCTCATTCTCACAGAGAAGGGAACCGTCTCATGGGTAATTGTCACTCTGTGGGAGTCAGCTACTTGTACTTCCTTGAATCTGCTGGGTACATAGTCTAGCTGTTGCAAATCAGCAAACGCCTGGTCCACCATAGTGTGGTTGGCCCCAGTGTCTACCAGAAATTTGTGGGTTTTTCTACAAAAATGGAAGGGATAAGTCAAGCAGGTTACTGTGATGGAAATAACTGGATAATATGATGCTGTTTCTAAATGATGGTGAAATACCACCCAAATCCACATAGAATTGATGATTAACCAGCAAAGCGGCTTCAGATATTTTTTTGTGAATTTTCCAATTTTAACTCCAGGATTAAGTAGAACAATCAATCCTAACCAGAGTAAACCAAGATAAATGACCTGGGAAAGCATCAATGCATCTTCAGCGTAGAATTCTGGGCATTGAGAAGTGACCCAATTTTCATCTTCAGGAATGGAGGGAGGAGCTACAAAATTGGCTGGCATGAAATTAACATTTCACAGCGCCAACAACAAAGTTCCAAATGCTGGGCCCCATCTTCCTGAAATGATTCTGTTCAGAATCAGATTGTACAGAATATACCGCAACAGCCTGAGCACAGGATGCATTTTTAAATTTAAAGTTAGAACTTGGGATAATTGATTTTTATTGAGTAAATTTAGGAGGACTCAACTCTTAGAGTTGAAACAGGGAAAATTATTCAATATATATCAGAAAAATTGACTAAGCAATACCACCTGAGTCTTAATCTCCTATTTCTTTGGCATCTTCAAGTATGTATCTAGTCCAGGTTGCAAAGAACCCTTGTGTGACCAGTTTCTGACAACCATGCCAATTAATGAGCTTATATCAGGTGACCCTCATATTACGTTGATTTATCAACGTCAGTTTACAAGGGGGAGCTGGTTTCAGCTGGCATACTGGAGCAGCCATGACCCATTATTGATCAACCATTTGGTTTAAATCCGTTAACTCAGTCAATTTTGATACAGGTTTTCCGGCTTTCCGTGCCTTCTTACTTGGACAGACAATACCTGGCATTATGGAACTTACCGTGACAGTTACTTTATTGAGAGAGTGGCTTGCTTGAAGCACGTGGTTGTTACTATGAACCTGGAAGACGTCAAGGGTTTCAACTTTGTGTACACTGTAGTTGCAGGGATTTTTTTTGCAAGAAGGGGTTGAGAGTGCAGTTTAGGTGGGGTTGCAGGACCTATTGCATCTACCACCCCAGGCTTTTCCCAGGTCCTCAATTTGGGCTAGCTGGAGCTCCCCCTTGCGGGGGTGTTTAGTCCCATTATCCTGCTGACA
The DNA here is from genome assembly GCA_014839935.2 of Entomophthora muscae. Classification (NCBI taxonomy): domain Eukaryota; kingdom Fungi; phylum Entomophthoromycota; class Entomophthoromycetes; order Entomophthorales; family Entomophthoraceae; genus Entomophthora; species Entomophthora muscae. Next base: position 30,131 of record QTSX02005283.1, read on the forward strand.
GGGCTGGCAAAAACCTACTTGGTTGTGGGCACTGCCAGGTGTTGCACAAAGTTGAGGTGGAGCATCATTTGTACAGTGAAAACCCATTGAATCCTGGTTGTTGGCCTCCACAATGGCTTTGTAGCAGTCATCAATGGAGGTGCAACAACCTACAGGGACTCACATATAGATATGGGGCTTGAGCTCATTGACTATTAGGGTCAGAAGCATGGTGTTCCTGTCAGTCATGGCTTCCGGGACGGTGGCAAGAGCTTGCTTCCAGGCAGCAAGGTATTAGGGAACAGATCCAGTCTATTTGGCGCTAGCAGGGGGTTCCCACCACAATAAAAGAGAAGGTTTTGCTGTAGCGGGACTTCACGGCTTCCCTGAATGCCGCCCAAGTGACTTCAATTTCCTGACTGGCCCAGTTGGTAAACCATACAGCGGCAGGCTCTGTGAGACGCCCAGACGCAGTAGCAACCCACATGAGCTCAGGTACTTGGCAGATACAAAGGCGGGTCTTGGTGAAGTGAAGCCAGCTGACAATGTTGGCTCCTTCAACACCTCCCACAAAGGATTCCAGCTGGAGGTTGAGCATGCGCTGTAAAGGGCCCACTGAGGCAGGGTGATACTGGCATTGCACTGTCCAAGGTGGAGTTGATTGTACACACTTGTAAGAACTAGCTGTTCTTGGTAGATAACGTACCCGCCAGGGATGTCCCCCTCAGGGATTGGCAGGAAGGTCTCTTGATGAGGAGTAGCCATACAGCCCGTACTCTATCCTTTCTTAGGGGGAATTTTTTGGGTAGGTTGTGAACCTACTGCTGCTACCACTGTTGCAACTGAACCAATGAGGGTTCAGTATTTGAAATTGGAGAAGACAACAGTCCAATATAAAGGATAGAAATAATAAGAATAAGGCATTGTTTATTGTAGGATATTGTGATTAATATACCATATGGGGAAAGCCACACAGCCACAAGGGGGTGGCATGGTGGCATGTTCCATGTAAGGATTTGAGCCAAGGAATAACTTGTGCAGGATCAGCAGGTCAAATTGGTAGCGCTCCTAATTAGGAGAAAGTGCCTGCAATTTGATATTGCCATCTGATTGGTCCATGTTGTTAGATACGTCAAGGGGTGACTCATTGAGCGCCCCCTGTGTATTGTAAGATATGTTGGCAGGCAAGTCTGAAAACTTGGTTGCAACAAAATTTATGTGAAAGTATTATCTTTATTTTTAGATTTTATCTTAAAAATTAGAAAATATGAAAAAGAAAAGTTAAAAATACAACATATCAAAAAATCAGATCATTTTATTATGTAAAACATATTGTTTTATATGTGAGAAATGAAAAGTGTTGACATTATGAGTGACAATTAGTAAAAAAGCTGAATTCTCACTGTCAATTAGAAAAAAGTAGACATTATTTTTGACAACATTGTCACTGTCAACATTTTTTTGAAAATTTACTATGAAAAAAACATAGCACACTTAATTAAATTTACACAGGTTAGCAAATATTAACTATTTTCTGTGTGTTTTTGTTCACATAATAATTTTTTTTAAAAAAATATGAAAATAAGTTAAAAAATCATCAAAGTTCTTTATTTCTTTATTAAATAGTATATTTTTGTAGTGTTAATATGATATTTTACCATTGTGTATATTAAAAGTTCTTAAGAAAGTTGTATTCAGTATTGAAAAGGGTAAAGTGTTGACAACGTCAGTTACAACATTTTTTATATGAGGTGGCATATTAATTTAAGCTTAATTATGCCACTCTTTTTGCTTAACTCCACCCCAGGGGATGATTACAAGCAAATAGATAGCATTTCCAAGTGTCAACATTATTTTCAATAATAAATTCTATAGTAACTTACATAGTAACTCACGCTTAAGTTATTGAATTGTTGTTAGCCACCAATCCATTTATGATATTAAAGCCAGAATAAGTGTGTCAGAAAATCTGCGGAACATGGTATTTTATCATCTGCCAGCTGATATCCTAAGTTATCTAACATTTGGAAAGTACAGAGAACCTGTGACTTTGGCGTAACCCTTGGCCTGGAATATTTTGCTGTCATCAGAAGTAGCAAGTCTGACAGGGCCCAAGGCCCAAAAGATTTGGGACAATTCTTCCTACTTCTGGATATAGGTTCATAAGTTGTCTCTATATTTTGCTATAGATAATTATACTGTATGACAACATTATCATCTTTTGCTCTCCACTAATAGAACTTAAGAGAGGATCACATTGAGGGAATAAGACTTAGATCAATCATCAAGTCATTAAGAAATCATCAGTCTTTTATTCTAATGGACTGGCTTTAAGGCGGCCCGCCTGCCCGCGTTTTATCCTAGTTAGCTCACAACGCTAAAGGAGACTGAAGTAGCATTAGGGCAACACAGCAGGAGGCCCGGCTTTTTTGGGGTGGTTTTAACGGAAGGCTAAATTGACATCTTCCACAGATTGGTATCCTTTCTGTCTACCTGGGCCACTTCCAGGGCTAGCTAGCCAGTGGCTGGCTACTAGTTCACAGAGATGATTGTTTCACTTAATCAGAGCTACTCTAATACAATAGGCTCAAAACCTTTTATCTTAGAGTGGTTGGCCTGACAGCCCAAGCCATGATGGACTCTTCTAGATGTAACGCAGATGACGGTTCATATGACGGCCCTCTTGTTCTAGGATTCATTTAAATTTTTAGGATAGTAATTATTATGGGAAGCATGTTTGAGTTGGTGGTTTGAGGTGGATTAATTAATGAGCAGTAATTACATATACCATTAATTAATTGTAATGCACGAGTAGGTTGATGCCAGGATATGATTTAATCACTGATTCCACAACCTGCGGCCCGCATTATTTTGTTGAAACCCTTCCCAAGAGCAATTAACTGCTGGCCCGCGTTATTTTGTTGAAACTGTTAATTAGTCAATATCCAGAAATCCTGACAAAGTGCCACATATATATTTATAAGATGAATATTTTAACAATCTACTGTATGTGCAATGTATTTTTCTATATATCTTTAACAAAAAACATTTTTAAATGTGCACTTAATTTTTTTATTGTAGATGTTTCAGTTTTGCTATTAAAAATAAGGTTGGCTTAAAAAGTGTCAACATTGACATTTTTACGTTGTGAAAACAAATAAAAAATAAAAATATTTATTAGTAAACGTAAAGGAAAAAATCTGGTTAAATTGAGTTTTTGATCAAGCTTAATATTAAATTGTATCAAAATGACCACAATTTTGTTGTGTTTTCTGGGTTTGCACCCCTGAACACTTTAAAAAAAATTAAGCTAGTTCAACTAGCAAAAAACATAGGATATTTAGAGTTTTGAGTTGAAAGTGACCATGCCAACAAAATTTCAACATGGGTGCTGTTGCCTCTTGGAGCAGGAGTACTTTTCACATAATTTTCACTGGTCTAGCACTTCCTTGATATTGCCCAGCATGTTGGGCCACCAGTAGCCTGTCTTGAGGTATTAATGTAGATTTCTGCTACAGATGTGTCCCAGATATCTGTGGTGTCAAAGGATTGTGTCATTCTTTTGAGTTGACGGAATGTAAGGTATAGTGTCACCACTTGGAAGTATTTGGTGTAGGGTACCATATACTTTTTTGAACAGATTTTTGTTTTTAAGGACTTTTTCTTGCACGTCCATAGGTGTGCCTGGTGGGAAACCTTCCCAGAGATTTCCCATAATGAGCATGGACTAGTTGGGGTCACCATCAGCGCAGAGAGCATGTTTGCTGTATAGCCTTGAAAGGGAATCTGTAGTAAGCATTTTCTTGCCTAGTTTATTCTCAATTATCATGGGGTATCTTTGTATGAGTTTCATACATTTATCTTGTTGTCTAGATAGATGTTGTTGAGTTTTGAAGAACAATAATGACTTGTGGTTGGTTAGCACTTTGAATATATGTTCCCCTTCCAGATAGCATTGACACTTCATTAAACAGTGGACAATGGCTATCAGTTCCTTTTCATGTATTAGATGTCTTTTTTCACTTTCAGACAGCTTTCTTGATTTGTATGCTACAGGGAGGAAGTCTTTTTATTTAGTTTTAATTTGGATTACTCCTCCTATTGCGTAAAAAGAGACATCAGTTTCTAGTTTGTATACTCCTTCACAATTGGGATATTGTAAGATGGGAGTGGTGACCATTTGTTCTTTCAATTATCAAAAGTGTTAATCTCTCAATGGTGTCCATACAAATTTTGTTGTCTTGTCTGTGATCACGGATAAGGGAGAAGTTAAGGGTCCCCAGTCAGGGATGAACCTCCTAACATAGGCTATCATGCCTAGGAATGTATGAAGCTCACTTTTATTTTGTGGGGTGAGTATATCAGTTATGGCTTTTATTTTCTCTGGGTCAGGTTTGACCCCGTTCTTACTGATAATATGGTCTAATAACAGAAGCTCAGTTGAAAAGAAATTGCATTTGGAGGGCTTAGCTATGAGTTGGTTATCTTGAATGGTACAAAGGGCCAGGCAGACGTCTTTCCAATGCTGTTCCTTAGTGGGGCTGTATATGATTATGTTGTAAAGGTAGACAATAACTCTTTTCACAATGTGATCTTTAAATACTTTATTCATAAAGGTTACAAAAGTGCTTGGGGTTTTATTCATGCCAAAGTTGAGAATGACACATTCAAATGGGCCATACTTAGTTCAAAACACTGTTTTGGAAATGTTATCTGGTTTAACGCAGATTTGGTGATACCTCATTGTCATATTAATTTTTGTGAATAATTGGGACCCCCAGGGCAACAAAAAGGTCATCAATAAGGGGCATGGGATACCTGTTCTTAATTGTGACCTCATTTAGCGCTCTGTAGTCTGTGGTCAGGTGTAGGCCTTCATCTTTCTTTGCTACAGAGAAGACAGCGGCACCAAACATCAACTTTGAAGGCTGTATGAGTCCTTTCTTGAGGGCTTTGTCAAGGTACACTTTCATTGTTTTGTCTTCTTGGGGTTGAAGTGATAGATGAACCGTGCTTTTGGACACTTCACTTTTAATTGATTTTGTGTTGTATGCCACAGTTAGGTGGTAACTCTGGTAGGGTTTCTTGGAAGACTGAAGGGAACTCACTGACAAGCTGCTGTTGGATTAGGTCTTGCTCAATCAAGGTCTCTACATTTTTAAAATGAATAATCTCATATGTGCAGGTGCTCCAAAACATTTTTCTAGGGTTCTTTTCCTCTCATGTTTTGGTTATCTTTACAAACATAAGGTCTCAATGAGCATGTCAAGGTGGGTTGGGTACTCTGAACTTGGAAAGAGGAGAGTTGATAGGTTGACTGTTAGGGAAGAGAGTATCAATTCCTTGTATGAGGACTAAGGATGTCAATACACAATTTTTAACTTCAATATACCTTTATCTTAACTAGGTAGACCAAAACACAGTCTTAACTATCTTAAGCACAGATAAAACCTTAAGAAAGGGTATACTTGAAGAAAGCAAGAGTTGAATCTTTTATTATTGTTAGAAAAATATCCTTTTATAGTATTTTTATCTCATGGGCAGTTGACCCAAAAATCCTAGGGCCGGACCAGCCTATGTATTGGGGTTTTACTGAATAGTGTTATCCCAAAAGGCATCTCGCCCAATGCTCCATTGCAGAGTTATTGTTATTGTATCATTTCTGCTCCTGACTCTGTCCTAAGGCAAGCGTGATGCCAGCTGTAATGTCAAGCTGCTATTGTGGCTTTCTTCCTGAAAACCAGTCCATCCATCCCATGTCCTATGGGTGGGATCTACTCTATTGCAGATTATAATAAAATAACACATGAAAAATATATCAAGGAGTTTTTGGGGTTCAACCCCAGTCAATATAAGCAGAACTGGGTTAAACCATAGACTAACCACCATTGTGGTTATGATGATTGGGATGAGCACCTAAAAGTGCATTAACAGCCAAGTTTTCAGTTCCTATGGAGCACTTGGATATTTTAGGATTGTGCCACTGCACTGCTGGATTGATCAAAGGTGGATAATTGATTTGGATCGGATTTAGGCAGAACAGTCCATTGATTTTGGGTCAGGAAGGATCATTCTTAATTCTTGGAGTGGTTCAGCCTTAGTGCCACCAAATTTGGCCAATGCATCAGCATTTGGGCCAAACATCAATTTAATCTGAATATCTTTCCAAATTCCAATCAATAGATTGATGGCTGAATTGTCAAGTCAAAAAGCCAGGGATTTCACATTTCCCCCTGCTTTACTTGACAATACAGAAAGAAGAAAATGGCAGACAACCACAGTATTATCAGCAATACCAAAAGTGACACTTCAGATGCCAGAGCGCTTGAAAAAGAGTACATGAAAACCTTGGACAATGTTTAGCTAAGGAGATACTTGGCACAGAAGACTTCTACCCGTCAAAAATAATCACTCAATATTTTGGCAAACTAGAGAAAACCATGTCTAAGTTATCTGTTGCCCCTATGTTTGACGCCGCGTTGGTTGGTACAGTAGAGTCCATAGATTTTGACACTGTGGCGGGTTGGTCTTGTTTAGAGGGTCTGGGTCTCAAACTAGGAGAACACATGAATGTGATTCACAATCCAGAGAACTCTAGTCAGTCTTTCTTTGAGGTCCCATCTGACGTTTTGGCTTCTGGCATTGATTTGCGGTGTCAGCCTAATTTTGAGAAATTGGCTGAACTGGCGCAGTCTTTTTGAAACATGTCAGGTATCCTGCAGGAGTTATTCTTTTGAGCTTTGAAATTGCATTGAGAGAGCAATGTACCAACTTGGTTAAGAAAAGGTTCTACTTATCACAACAGTTATGACTATGCTTGTCTATCCAACTACACAGTTAGTGAGTTAGATGCTGCAATGGTCTCAGCCAATTTTATGACTGACGTTGTGGGGTTCCTGGTCCCCAGTTCCCAAAGTGTGTCCTGGGTCATAGCCAGGGACTGGCTTGGAGGAGTTGTCATTCTCCAACAGTGGTGAATGGTTGGTTAGGAGCTTATACTTGGCCTGCATAAGAGCAAACTCTTCCAGTACCCTCCCAATTACTAGGCAAGCGTCACCACCATACACTTGTACTTCAGCAGGCGCCAGCCCTTCTATAGGCTGATACCAATACTGTAATAGTCTAGCAAACTCTCCCCCAATAAACTCCCTTCCTCTATCTGTCATTTCAAGATGCCTAGTCACCTTTTCCCACTCCTCCTGGGAAGACTTACTAGTGGCAAACTTTCTGTAACCTAGGCAATAGGACTCCTTGTCCCCTGGGCTAGGGTAGAAGATGTGGGGTAATTTACTCATAGAAATTATATTCTGTTATTGTGGGAAATTTGGGTAGGGGTTGTAATAGGAATTTTATTCACAGTCAGAAGGAAGATCTGCTTAGAAACCTTCTGATATATGGCCTTGGGATAGGGAATAATGAGGGTTTGTGCCAGTACTTGGAGTCCTTTAACAATCTCTTGGACTCCTTGTACCTGGTCCTTGGCTCCTGCTCCTTGGTCTTGGGCTCCTGTGTTCTGATCTTGGGCTCCTGTGGTCTGTTCCTAGCTCTGGATTCCTACTCTTGGTCTTTGGCTCCTTCTGTAGCTCTTGTGGCCTTTATAATCCACTTGATCCAGTCCCTGAAGAGTCTCAGATAGCTCTCACTTTTATAGCCCCTTGTTTCAGACAAAAAACCTCTCTTAGAACTCTGGTTTTCAAAGCTTAAAATATCAAGTTTTTCTCCTTCTATAATATATTAAACTTTAAAACTTACTTCAATCAATGAAAGCCCTGAATTTTCTGCTTCTGCTCCTCATTTTTTAGGCTTTAACTCTTAAGTTAAAGCCCTTAAAACACTGATCAATTAGACTTTGGCTTGCAGACAATCACATGCCTTGATTCAAAGGTTTTGCCAAAAAGGTTTCCCTGGATGACTTGCTCTTGACCCTGGTTCAAACCTGAGGCTGTCTTGCTCCAGGTAAACAACTGCTCCACATTTCAAACGGTTTTGCCGTGATTCCCATCACATTTCCCTGGAAAATCTTGAGCGCTTCCACATATGTTTTACTTAGGCAAATTCTGACCCCTTGATTTTACAACGTTTCTCTGTGTTTCTTGTGTTTCTCTCAACGTTTTGCAACTTTGAACCCACTTAATTCAAGCCCTTTAACCTCTCCTAGTTGTTCTTGGCAAAAATTTCTCTTTTGCCCTCATAGTTTCTCCGTTCCATTTCTGGCCTCTTTCTGGCTTGTTTCTGACTTCATTCTTCTTTTTAAATAAATTTATAGTTCTAACAATCTATATATTATTTTTCCTCCTCTTTCTTTTTCATTATCTGATATTAAATCCTTTTTAATTATAATCAGGCAGTATTTTTTATTATTTAACTGCTTCTTTTTATCTATTTTCCTCTCAAAAGACACTAAAACAGTTCTTCCAGCCTCTGTATCCAGTCTGGATAGCCCCTTCAGGTTATCTCCTGGTCCTGCACTCACATTCTCTCAGCTCTTCATTCCTTCAACACAAACTTCTGGTCCTTTGGCCATCCTGCATTATGATCAGCTAGTCCTACATCATAATCTTCTTGTCCTTCAGCTTATCCTCAACCAGTTCCTCAACCAATCCTCACTAGGAACCTCCTTTGTTCCTTCATAAACTAACCAAATTGATTCCCACAATTTAATATGAATTAACAGTCTGTCAACTAGCCTTCACTGTGATCAAACAGCCCCTCTTGCTAGTCTTCTCTGTTAATTCTGTGAACCACCTCGGTTCTTTATCTCAGTCCCCATTACCAGAACTTGTAGACCCAGGCATGAGTCTACATTGAACTGGTGTTTGACTGGGCCCTTGCAAGTGGCAATCCACTTAGGCCATTTAACCATAGATCAATGTCTATGTGTTGTCTTTACTCACCCAGGTGATTAAGTCTGGGCTTTCAGTTGCAGAGTAATCAGCTCCACTTCCCAGAGGCCTGATCACACCAAGTTCTGCAGCTTGCTTCCCCAAACAGACTGCCTTGGTGACACCTCTGAGCAAATCTATGCCCTCCAATGCTCACTTTGGGTTTCCCCAAAGCTCCCATGGGGGCATAAACAAGGACACCCTGCCAGTCTGTTAGGTAGGGTGCTTGCTCACAGACCTCCTGTAGGCGTATTAGGGTAAGTAAAGCCCTCAAAGCTCTTCCCCTCCTTGGCAGCCTGTGTTACCCCCAGGGGTCCAAAACCTACTCCCCCCAGACAAAAAAGTTCCCTGCTTGCTATTTCAGTCTTCACCCTTCCGCAGCCACAGTTTCCTGCAAGCTGAAGCACTATATCCCACAGCAGCCAATTTATTCTGCTGGGTGGAGGCAAAATCTGCCTCTGGTAGTCCTATGTAACCTACCAGCCAGGTCTTATTTACCCTAGTAGTCCCATGTTACCTAATAGGCTCACCCTACTTACCCCTAGTAGCTCTATGTTATCTACTAGCTTACAGCGTCACCAGCTAACCACACAGTGTCACTCTTCAGCATATTGTCTTTATTTGAAGCCAAATCAACCCTCGCCTGAAAAACAACACACATGATGATCACCACAGACGTCCTGGAAAAACTTGTTGCATTTTGATTCTGCAAGTTAGTGATTATGAGCTGGAGCATGGAAGTTTTCACCATTCCTGATTTTGAGCATACCATGCAGGTAATTTCTCAGGATAATTGAGAACATCAGGTTAGTGTGACATTTGGCCATGTAAGCTCAAATCTTCACCTTGGTAATTATGGTGTAGCAGTTGCCTAAATGGCATTACTGGGAGCTCATGTAATGTTTCCTAAGGATAGTGTTTCTTGCTTTACTCTTTCTGACATTAATTGCTGTCTTGATGAGGCTCGCTGTCAGCTTTTTATAGCAAAAGTAGAATTTTCCCCAATGTATGACAACATGGAAGATTTTCTGGCAGATTGCCTGATTCTGGTTGCGTGCTATACCCCTATCTCTGGATTGGGTTGTCTTTTAGATACTTGTTTTTGGATTGAACTTCCCATCATGTGTTGGAGCTCTTTGGATCATTACAAGCAGTGTACGTGGGAACGCTGTATCCTGGTAATGGCAACAATTTGGCAGGAGCTTGACACTGGTTTGGCCATTGGTTCACATCAGAGTTGAGGGGATGCTCCTGCAAATATGTTCAAAGAAGACAAAGAATACATTCCACGCCAGAAACAACCTGTAGCTACAAGCAAGTGTGTGACCTGCAGTTCTAGTTGGCATTATGCCCGTTGTGGAAAAAGAATTTATGTAGAGGTTCCTTCTAGACGTATCCCTCAAACTGTGACTAAGGATATCAGCAAACATAACTTGACAAGCAAGGAAGAAGTTGACAAGAGTGAAAAGAGCAATGAGGCAGAAGGTAGTCCCTCAGCTAATTTGGATTAGTAGTGTAACTTCTGGACATTTCTTGTTATTCTATGCTTATTTGCAATAAACAGAACTTTGTTAAAAAATATATATAAACAATTGATAGATATGAACTTTGATTAAATCAGGAAAAGTGGTCTCAAGTATTTAGCATGTACTCTGTTGACTATTGCCTTTGTGTTTGCATTCTTAATTGTAAAAGCCTGTGTGGATGTCTACTCAATAATCTCAAAAGGGCCAGTCCACAATGCTGTTAACTTGTGGGTTCTTCCAAACCCATGAGTATCACAGTATGCTACAATGTCATAAACCTTATCCTCAATGGGTGCCGGTCTGGCGGTATCTGCACTGTCTTTGCTTGCAATTTTCTTTGCAACAGTCTTATAATAAACTAAGGCCTGCAACTTCACAATGGTATCAGCTAATTGTGTCATATACATTTTGGGGTTCACCTTGCTGCTACCATCTACAAGGGAATACAGAATGGACGGCAAGGTGGACTGGCAACCTTACAGAAGGCTAAAAGGAGAATGCCCTGTAATTTAGTGTTTTGAGATTTTGTAGGCAAAAGAAGCTGCTCCCAAGAAAGAAGACCATTGCAGGGTTTTATGGGTAGCCAGCTTTTGGATTATTTGCACCAAAGTGCCGTTAACTTGTTCCACTAATCCATTAGTTTCTGGATGATAGGGTTTTGATAATACTCCTCTGATTGCCATAAGTTAATTTAGCCTTGGAATGACGTGAGAAGTAAAGTCGGTCCCATTATCAGTTAGGATAAATTAGTACAGCCATGCCAGTAAATTATGTGCTCCAAAATGAATTTAGCGGTCAACAAGGCACCAAGATCTCTGAGAGCTTTGGTTTCCACCCATCTGGTTAGATGATCAATTGCAACAATAACATATCAGGTATTAAGGCTGCTTGCTGGAAGAGGGCCCACTATATCAATTGCAAGAGTGTGCCAAGCAAAGTTTGGCTTCTCCAAGTTTTAGCAGAGCTTCTTGTTGAGAGGTCGGTCAAGTTGGCATTCTATGCAAGCGCCAAGGATATTGTGTGTGTCAAACTGCATTGACTCCCAGAAGCACAATTCCTTGAGCTGCAACAGAGTCTTTATCAGGCCAGCGTGGCCTACTTCTTGATGCGCTTGAACAATAAGGTCTGTTCTTTTGGAGGGCTTTGGAAAGATAAGCTTTTTACCATCCTTAATTTTGAACAATTTACTGTCTTCTGTGACACAGTCTTGGCTGAGAATTTCAAAGTGTTTCTGTACTTTGGGCGGTTTGTCCTTGAAATCTCTGAGTTGCATCTTATCAAACAGTTGGTCAGCCATTGGAAGCACAGCATTAATCATTGGTAAGTGTGACAATCTATCAGCGTTTTGGTGTGCCACACTGGCGCTATGATGTATCTCATAATCATAAGCTTGAAGTTTCAGGGGCCATCTGGCAAGGCAACCCTTGGGCTCTTTGAGGTTGTGTAACCATTGCAAGGAATAGTAATCTGTTATGACCTTTAAATGTGTGCCATGAAGATAAACGTGGAATTGTTTGCATGCATGAATAACTGCAAGACATTCTTTCTCTGTTACTGTGTAATTGTGTTCATAAATATTCATGGTTCTGCTAGTAAAGGCCACTGGGTGTTCATCACCATTTTCATCAAGTTGTGAGAGCACAGCTCCTAATGCGGCAAGGGATGCATTTGTTTGAACAATAAACTCTTTACTAAAGTCTGGATAGTGCAATACCGGTATGGTTTCTAGTAATTGCTTAAGTTTGCCAAAAGCTATCTGGCACTCCTCTGCCTAGACAAATTTATAATCAGTCTTAAATAAGTGAAAGAGCGGTCTGGCAGTCTTAGAGAAATTTGGAATGAATTACCAGTAGTATCCAACCATCCCAAGGAAAAACTTGCACATCTCTCATGCTTTTGGGCGGTTGCATCTATATCATGACATCTACCTTGGGTTTCTGTGGGTTTAGACCTTTGGCATCTATTATAAATCCAAGATACTCCAACTGCTCCTTAAAGAACTGGCATTTATGTGGCTTAATTTTCAGATTGGCGTCAGCAAGGCGTTTGAATACTGATTCCAAGTGCTCAAGGTGTTGACTAAATGTTTTCAAGAAGACATTAATATCATCAAGATAAATTAACACACATGATAATTTGAGATCACTAAGTATAGAATTCATTGCCCATTGAAAAGTAGCTGGTGCGTTGTAAAGTCCTTGCAGCATCCTGGTGGACTGATATAATCCCTGTGAAGTTATAATAGCACACTTTTCCTGGTCTTCAGAAGGGAAGTCAATCTTCCAGTATCTGCTGATGAGATCCATCACAGAAAAGTACTTTGCACCACCAAGCTGGTCTAACGTGTTGTCAATATGAGGTAGGGGATATGAATCCTCTTTGGTAATAAGGTTTAATCTCCTATAGTCAATGACCACTCTGTTGGAACCGTCTTTCTTCTTTACAATAAGACTTGGTGATGCCCAAGGACTGCAGCTGGGTACCAAAATGCCTGTTTTCAAGAGCTTTGTTACTTTGTCTATAATCACTTTGTCTGCTGCTTTGGATCTTCTTATGGGTCTCATCTGTATGGGCGGTGTGTCTCCAGTATCAATGTGATGCTGAACATTTCTTGCGCAGCCCAAGTCAAAGTTGTCTTTGGAAAAGATAGACTTGTATTTCTCAAATAGCTCCAGTATGTTGTCCTGTTCTGAAGTAGATAATCCCACAATAGTCTCTCGATGAATAACTGAGCATACTGGCAGTTTGGTATCAGGTAGTCCCATGTCAGCTAGACTTCCAAAATTATCAAATTTGGCAATTTCCTCAGAGGGAAAAAAAGATGGAGCAATGCAATGAACTGTCCTTTTTTGACATGTATTGTATCAGCAGTGAGGTTAGCTGCTAATACTTGGATTTTCTTGTAACCCAGGATGACTATTCTGGGGCATATTGATGGATCTAGACAAGATCTTTGGTATGGCTGCTCAATCTTGCCATATAGCCCTTCAGGAATTTTGAGAGTCAATTTGATCTCAAGAATATGCTGGTCACCCAGCTTTATCTCATAAGTCTTGTAGGCTCTCAAGGGAATTCCTTTGTTCTCCTCAATCTGGGTAGGCGGCATTGAAATCTTTTTTCTACTTTGGTAAAATTGCACTGGTATGATGCCATTCTGATATGCCATATTTATGTTTTTGCACCTTTTAGTCTCAGGAATTATACCATCCAGTGTGTAGTATATGGGTAACTTATTACCTAGGATTTCAAGACATTTTCCTGAAAGTCAATCTTGACACTAAAGTTTTGCATGAATTGAGTGCCTATGAGGATGTCAAAATTTTTGTGAGGAAACACAATTACAGGAGAGGAAACTGCAAGAGATCCAAATTGCAAGGGCAGCGCGCTGTACATTCCTTGGGAAACAGTGGTTACTGGTCCTGCATTGCCATATTGTTTACAATAGTCTACATCAGGCGCTATTTTCAGTTGTTTAACCAAAGTGGTGGACACTATATTGACCAGAGCGCTGCTGTCAATTATGGCTCGGACCTTGACTTTGTTGACCAAAATGTCACAATACATGCAATCAGAATAGGTAGAATTTTTGTTTACTAAGTGGATTGAATGATTATTTGATGCTTCAACAAACTGCATCAAAGAATCAATAACACTGGGGTAGTGACTTACCATTTCTTTGAAAGGCAGTGTAATACTGACATTTTCCAAACAGGGGTATCTTCAGATCAAAGAGGTTCACCTGAATTCATCTCCATAATTTGCTGTGTGTATGGCAGGGCTACTATGGCCTCTCCCTCTTCTTCCAATGCCGCTTTTTGACTTTGGGTTAAGACAGCACAAAAATCATTTGAAATGAATTGGTGAAGAGGATTGATGGGCTCATCCTCAACAAATAACTCAGTAGTAGACACGACAGTTTTGTCAAGGCATGGCAGACTGGGGTTGGCCGGCGCAGCAGTTGCAACATTGTTGCTGAGCACTGGTAAAGAGATTAGCATAATTGGCTTATTGGGAGGGATGTTGATTTCAAGCTCAGTAGAATATCCCTCTTCTACTGAGCTTGGTCTTTTCCCTGCTCTTTGGCAGGGACGTAGACCACATGTACCTTTTGTCTATTAGGGCATTTTGTGGAATAATGTCCCTTATTCTAACAGCAGTAGCAAGTGATATCTGTGAGAGGAATTTGTCTCTCTTGAGTTTGGCGTGTTTTGGTACTACTGATTAATAGTGTGTTAGTGTTGACAGGACAGTTAAATCTGGGCTTTTCTTTGTTGGGTGCATTGTGGGTTGCTTCCAAACAGCAGAAATAGTCCAAAATTTGCACCATGGTAAACGCTAGATCCAAAAAGAGGTTCATTGCCCAATAAAGTTCCTGATAAGGGTTTACAGCGTTCTTCATTGCCAACTTGGTGTCATGTTCCACCATTGCACTGGCTCCTAGGAGGACTTGGGCTTCATGATAAAATCAGTCAGCAAATTTGGGAAGCGTCTTGTTGGTCTTGAACTCAATATCAGAGAATAGATCCTTGTGTTCTATCATGTGAAAAGTACTTCCAAATTCTCTCAGAGTGGCACTTCTGGTGTCCTGGTATGTAATGTTGCCAGCAGGAAGACTTGGAATTATTATATCTCTACTCATAGGATCAAGTAAATTAATAATTAGGTATGCCTTTTTGGTGTCTGGTGCTCCTACTGTTGCCATCTTGTACATTCTCAAAAAGGTGTGCACATTCCCTTGGCAATCAAACTTTGGAAGTACACCAACCTTGAATCTCTTGCTGGTGTTCTGTAAAGGCGGAGTTTGTGAGGAAGTTTGGGAAGGCAAACTGCTACACTGTGTATTTTGGAGGAGGACCCGTCTTCTAGCACTTGGATTGGACAGTATTGCCATCATGATGTTTGGGATGGTACGCTGCTCTGCTATGGGTGTACTGATGGAAGTAGATTTGTAGCCCAGTTCATTCTGAAATATCTCTGGAGGCTTATAGCTTGTATAGCTTGGTTTGTTCTCCAGGCTTTGAATGTGGTCCAGGATAGAGCTTTCCCATCTGGCTCAATTAGCCTTGTATTGGTGAAATTTAAAGATCTCTTCTTGGGCTATTTCAAGAGCGGACTGGTAATTGTTGATCTGTTGTTGCTGTTGTTGCTGTAGATCCACTTGATTCTGTAGCTAAGCAATTTGACCAAACAATTTGTTGTTAGAATTCATGACATCATCCACATTGGTCTAAAGAGCAGTAATGTGGATTTGTTGACCATCAAACATGGCCAAAGTGGTGACGTGGCTGACAGCAGTCTGTAGCAATTTGACTTTGTCTTGCATTTCTCTTATTTTATGGGAAGTAGGACCAGTTGCAGGAGTGGAAGACGCAGCCATGGATTCCTCAATCTGAAAACAGCAACAGTTTACTGCTTCAATCCATTCAGTGTTCAGGCCGTGATCCTGAAGGTGCATTTCAATAATTCCATGAAGGTTTTTGTCAAATTCACAAGTCAGGGTTTCTATTCTGGTTTGAGTCCAACCCAAATGGCGTTGGTTAGCCATGATAGCCTTGTGGGCTTCAGTAAACAAGATCTCTAATTGGCAGAGCAGTTTGCCATAATTATTTGATGCATTTTCTGCATGTATGGTAAGGTCTTGTAATACAATCTGTTTACAAGAGATAACCATTTGTGAGGTGCAAGTTGTGGGCAACAGAAATTTTGCAATGTATTCCTTGATGTATGTGAGGTCCAGATTCTGAATCATGAATATTGCTGTAGTGATAGCGCAAAGGTGTTCATATCCCAGGAAGAGGTCATCTATATTATGTGCTCAATAAAACAGAGAGCAGGTGGAGTCCACATTACCAGTTGGGCTAGTGTCAAAACTGCAGGCTTGACCCGCCAACAAGATTCCAACCAAGAGGGTTCATGACCTGCAATCCAATTATCTGGTCACCCAAAGCCAGACTAGGAAGTCAACTCAAATTACCAAATCCAAATACATGAACAGATGATGATCCTTCACGGTGGATACCTCAATTTGGCACTTGACTCACTATCAGGATCAAGCCACCCCCTTCTTCCATCCAGCCGTGTGATCCCCAATCTTGTTCCAACTATCCCTGATTCACATGAACTATATAATCACTATCTCCCAATAAAGATTATTATCTAGTTTCTAAATATTTTCCCCATGTAACTCTGCTAAAACAGCACAGTTACGAAACTAGCTTGATAGCCATAGAGGAGGGATTGAGAAACCTGTGCCACTCTGTTACAGGGTAGAGTTAATGGAGCTTGGTATACTACCATAGTGTGATTGCAATGGTAATAACCTCAACGTAAGGAGTCATAGATTCTACTGGGGCAGCCACATCAGAAAAGGAACTGGAGGTACAGTGAATGGGCCCAGGGGCCAGTGGTATCCATAGGTTCTTGGGAAATTTTGCTGTTTTGAAGAAGGGGTACATGTATTGATTTGTACCCCCTGTAATGAGCACCAAATCTTGATTTGGAAAGAGGAGAGTTGATAGGCTCACTGTTAGGGAAGAGAGTAACAATTCCTTGTATGAGGACTAAGGATGTCAATACACAATTGTTAACTTCAATATATCTTTAGTTTAACTAGGTAGACCAAAACACAGTCTTCACTATCTTAAGCACAGATAAAACCTTAAGAAAGGGTATACTTGAAGAAAGCAAAAGTTGAATCTTTTATTATTGTTAGAAAAATATCCTTTTATAGGATTCTTATCTCATGGGCAGTTGACCCAAGAATCCTAGGTCCAGACTAACCTATGTATTGGGGTTTTGCTGAATAGTGTTATCCCAAAAAGCATCTCGCTCAATGCTCTATTGCGGAGTTATTGTTATTGTATCATTTCTGTTCCTGACCTTGTCCTAAGGCGAGCATGATGCCAGCTGTAATGTCAAGCTGCTATTGTGGCTTTCTTCCTGAAAACCAGTCCATCCATCCCATGTCCTATGGGTGGGATCTACTCCATTGCAGATTATAATAAAATAACACATGAAAAATATATCAAGGAGTTTTTGGGGTTCAACCCCAGTCAATATAAGCAGAACTGGGTTAAACCATAGACTAACCACCATTGTGGTTATAATGATTGGGATGAGCACCTAAAAGTGCATTAACAGCCAAGTTTTCAGCTCCTATGGAGCACTTGGATATTTTAGGGCTGTGCTGCCGCACTGCTGGGTTGATAAAAGGTGGATAATTGATTCAGATTGGATTTAGGCAGACTGTCACAAGTGACAAACTCTTATCAACTATGCTTATCAAAAAGCCCCAACTACGAAACTCAAACCCTGGCATCTTGTGGGCCGCCTGCAGTTTTTTGGGCTCAAATCAGAACAGGATTTGACTTTGGAAAATCCTTTTAAGCTTGATGAACCAAATGTACCTACGCCAATACTCTCCACACTGGGTTTCCTAATAAGACAGCCATTCAACAGGCAGGCCCAGCCACTGATTCCAAAATAACTTGGGCCCGCACAGAAGGGGAAACAGATAATTTTCTCATAGAACACGGGCCACCCAGAGGCAAATAATCCTACAACCTGACTAGGGAATTTGAGCTTCCTCAGTTCAAACCAGCCAATTAAATAACCCCCAAAATTGATGCCACCAAAGACTGGAAAACCCTAGTAGACAGTAACACCCAGGCCAAAGAAATTTGTAAAATTTTACCATGACAGATAGGCATACTTATACCCTGGGCTGCCAGGAAGATGCCCATTGCCATCCTTGCAATAAAGTGACATGAACCTTTGGTTCAACCAGATCATATCATACTTGTTATTAGTTTTACTTCATCTACAGTCTACTCCTTGCGGCTCTGCTCCCTGTGCTCACCTACCCTAAGAAACCGCGGACCAGCCGCCTGAACTTTACCGTCCACCAGGAGCTCCCTTTGGCCCAGTACATTTTACCAAGTTCCCACCCAACCCGTTATATTTAGAGTTTACTCTGGAGGAGATCCTAATTCACAACCCTGAAGCTAGAACTAGAGAGACGGAAGTCCTTTACAGAGAAGGCACCAAAATTATCTGGCCCCCTCTGCTATTCTGAGACAAGCATAACTTCCTGCCCGCATATTTGGTTCCAATGACGCCGCCCCACACCCCACAGCCCAACTGCCTGCAAGAATCCGTTGCCACTGATGAATCCACTTCCACCCAAGTATTTGGGGTTATGTATATCACCCTCACTGGATTGATTGATTCCATGGTGCCTACAAGTGGACCTTGGGCATTCCTTGGAAAATTGTTATCTTATATTGTAAAGTTAGCCCCAATCCTGTGGTGGGCTCTCCCTTCTGGGCCCGCGGGCCGTCCGCCTGCAAGTTCTCAGGAACCCCCATGATTTGGATCCCTGTCATTATGGTGATCTACCTCAAACACGGTAACCTGGGCCCCAAGATGTTGTTAACTCTTGGGGCATCTTGTATGCTATTTTTATTGATTTCAGCTTACTATCCGTACAAGTTAGCTACCAACCTGATCATCTCAGTGACCTGACACCAAACCAACCCCAAACAGAAAGACACACCACCTGGCAAGGAGAAGACCAAGACCCCAAACTTGCAGGTGCAGAACGTCATAGTAAACCAGACCACGACCCGGGTGGATATGCCCCAGATGGGGAAGCTCACCCTAGAAGAAGCCAGAAGAGCAATGCCAGTCTTCTGCCTCCTTTTTTAAGCCAACGCAAACTCATACTCCAACAACACCAAGAAAGTCCTTGGAGTAGCCTCCATGCTCTCCAGAAATGCCCTGGACTGGTTTGGGAAAGCAACCGCCAAGGACAACAAGTTCTGCCTAGACTACTCCCAATTTGAGAGCAAACTGATGGCCACAGGCAATGACCAAGACATCTGCCACCACACCCTGATCAGCTTACTAGATATCTGACAAGGACCACGCTTCTGCAAGCTTACACCAATGAGTTCCTGAAATTGAAAGCCAGAACCCAACTTGAGGACAAGCTATTGGCCATCCTGTACCGCCAAGGAGCCTGCCATGCCCTGAAGGAGCTCCTCAAGCACCACCCCTGTATTCTTGGCCTGGATGAACTACTCCTCTTGTGCAGAGGGTTGAGCCTCAACCAAGAAGGCACCCCGTCTTCCACCCAGCGCACAAGCTGAGCCCCAACGCCCGGCAGACCAGTAATGTCCCCCAATGAACTACAGTGCCACTACCGTGAAGGCTTGTGTTTCTATTGCCACAAACCCAGGCACCTCACCAAGGCTTACCCCAAGAAGAGCAACCCCGCAGTTTCCTTGGCACAAATAAACACCTCTACTCAATTGTACAAATTTATCCAAGTTGAAGCAAAAACATCCACAACATCCCAGACTGTTGGAGCTTTCATTGATACTGGAGCAGAGGAGAGTTTTATCAATGCCACCCTTGCCAAGGTCCTTGGACTGGAGGCCACCAACAAAAGCGTCAAAGTAATCATGGGAAACAGCTCCCATGACTTGGGTTTCAGGTGCGCAACCAAATTGCCCCTGAAAATTGGGCGGAACTTGTACCCAGCGTTCCCCATCATCCTCAAAGGGCTTCCTCACCCCCTGATCCTAGGGGACTCCTGGTCCCAGAGACACAGTGCTATTCTGAACTTCTGTAATCAAACAGTTGCCTTGAAGGGAGACAATTTGTTTGATGTGGTGTTGTTCCAGTTGGGCCCAACCAGTAAGGAACCCAACACACTCCTGACCCTGAGAATGGAACCCAGTGTGGGTAGTCTTCCTGCCCCCTTGGAGAAGTGGAGCCACATCTTCAGTGAGGAAGCAGCTACCCAGCTCCCCAGTCACTCAATCTATGACCACACCATTGACCTGTTACCTGGAACCCAACCCCACCATGGCCCCATATACAGCTGCAATTACCGCTTACAGGCAGCACTGAAGACATACTTGGAGGACATGACAAAAAAAGGGTTCATCCAGGTGTCAAAAAGCCCTTGCTCCTCGCCCATGCTGTTTGTAGAAAAGAAAGATGGCGGAATGCGTCCCTGCGTAAACTACCAAAAACTGAACAATATCACTATAAAGAACCACTACCCCATCCCCAACACTGACAACCTATGTGACGTCTTGACGGGAGCCCAGGTATACTCAAAAATTGACCTGAGAGACGCCTTTAACCAGATCAGAATCAAAGAAGGGGACAAATACAAGACAGCCTTCAAAACTAGATATAGGTTGTACGAGTACTTGGTCATGCTGTTTGGGTTGTGTAATTCCCCCAGCACTTTCCAAAGGATGATCAACTCCGTCCTTGGCAAGTACCTTGACCAGTTCTGTGTGGCATATTTGGACAACATCCTCATATACAGCAAGTCTCATGAGGAACACCTGCGCCACCTTGACCAAATACTGGAGAGACTCTTGCAGGCCAACCTACACGCCAAGCTGAAGAAATGCAAATTCTTTCAATCTGAAGTTGAATTTCTGGGATATGTGGTGAAGACTGGTGGGTTTGCAATGGCACAGAACAAAGTAGAAGCTGTAACAGCCTGGCCAGATCCAAAATGCAGAAAAGACATGAGAAGCTTTTTGGGCCTGGCAAATTATTGCAGGGATTTCATCCAAAAAATTTCTCACATTACCCTGTCCCTGACCCACCTGTGCTCTGACAAGGTTGCCTTTGTCTGGACCCTGGAGTGCACCGCTGTCTTTGAGACCCTGAAGCTTGCCTTCACCTCTGCCTTGGTTCTTGCCATGCTTGACCCTGCTAAACCTTTTGTTCTGGAGACAGATGCGTCTGACTTTGCAGTGGGTGGGGTCCTTCTTTAGGAAGGAGGAGATGGTATGCTACATCCTGTAGCATATTACTCCAAGAAGATGCTACCAGCTGAAGGGAACTAACCAAAATACAATAAGGAGAGTGTTCGCCATAATGAAGACATTGAAGCACTGGCACAGGTATTTGTGTGGTGATGAACATCCGGTAAAGGTTCTGACAGACCACAAGAACTTAGTCTACTTCTTTAAACCACGCCAGCTGAACCAACATCAAGCAAGATGGGCCTTGGAACTAGCCAACTATACCTTGACCATAGACTACAAGCCAGGAAAGGTTAATGTAGTACCAGACGCCTTGAGAAGGAGAGCCAACTTGACCCCCTCCTCTACGGAAATCAAGAACTGCAACACCCACACACTATTAGACCCTGTCAGCCTAGGGATACGTCTGAAGTACTTAAAGATTGCCCCCAGCAAACCCAATGTGATAAAAGCCCAGAAACAGGACGCCTACTCAATCAAACTAGTTGAAGCCCTGACAAAGGACCTGGAATGCCATCACTCAAAGAAAGGGTGCTCCCTGAAAGGTATTACCCTACTGCTCCATAACAGAATCTATGTACCTGAAGGCCCAACCCGAACAAATGTATTGATTGACCACCACAATTCAGAGATGACCGGCCACCCAGGTAGACACAAATCCCTCTCAAGTATCAAGCGGAACTACGCATGGCCAAGCATGGACAAAGAAATAGCTGCCTACATCAACGGTTGTGAAACCTGCGTAAGAACCAAGATGTGTTGCTCTAAGCCAGAAGGGTTACTGAGACCTCTGGATATCCCTGCTGGCCCCTGGAAGTCAGTGTCAATGGACTACATAGTAGAGCTCCCCCTTTCAAAATCCTTTGACCCAATCCTGGTCATGGTCAACTGTTTCACCAAAATGGCCTACTTTGTTCCAACCTCTACCCACTGCACAGCGACTGAAACATCCAGACACTTCCACAACCGCATCTCAACACAACACGGCACCTCAGAAGAAATCATCACCAATAGAGGACCCCAGTTTACCTCCCACTACTGGCCCCAAGTGATGAAAGAACTCGGAATAAAACATTGCGTGTCAACCTTGTACCACCCACAAACGGATGAACAAACTGAACAGGTCAACCAAATCCTGGAACAATACCTCCAATGCTATGCCAACGCCAACCAGGACAATTGGGCCAAGATGCTTCCCATGGCCCAGTTTGCATACAACAGTAAAGACCATGCCTCCACTGGAACGTCCCCTTCAAGGCCAATTATGTGTTTGATTCATCATGGGACCCTAGCATTGGCAGTAAGGAACAGAACACAGCAGGACAATATTGGATTGAACAAATACATGCCACCCAGTAAACCTGTCTAAGGAACTTTACCTGTGCCGTTAAGACCTACAAAGCGTTTGCTGACAAGAAAAGAGCCCCCAGGAAACCTCTGGAAATAGGCAATGAAGTTTACCTCAACTCACAGAACGTTCCCCTACAAGTACCCAGCAGAAAGCTAGCCCACCGCTGCTGTGGCCTTTACAAGATTGTAAAGCAAATAGGAGAAGTTGCCTTCAAGTTAGATCTACCCCCCACGTGGAAGATCCATAATGTGTTCCACCGTGCCTTGCTGTTCAAGAAAGAAGGAACCTCCCTCCCCCACCAGAAGATAAAGACCACCCCTCCACCCATCCAAGAGGGGAGCTCAACCAAATACAAAGTAGAGTACATCCATGGACACCGCCTCCACTACAAGACCCCACAGTACTATGTCAAATGGGCAGGTTACCCCCCCAAAGAAAGCACCTGGGAACTGGTCTCCAACCTACCTAACGCACAAGAAGCCATACAACAATACCTGGAAAAGAGGACCAGGAAGGAGGAGGGCACCAGGAGAGAAGTAGATGATGTCACAAGTGACAAACTCCTATCAACTATACTTATTGAAAAGCCTCTACTACAAAACTCAAACCCCGGCATCTTGCGGGCCGCCCGCAGTTTTTTAGGCTCAAATCAGAACAGGATTTGACTTTGGAAAATCCTTTTAAGCTTGATGAACCAAATGTACCTACGCCAATACTCTCCACACTGGGGGTTCCTAATAAGACAGCCATTCAACAGGCAGGCCCAGCCACTGATTCCAAAATAACTCAGGCCTGCACAGAAGGGGAAACAGAGAATTTTCCCATAGAACACGGGCCACCCAGAGGCAACCAATCCCACAACCTGACTAGGGGATTTTAACTTCCTCAGTTCAAACCAGCCAATGAAATAACCCCCACAATTGATGCCACCAAAGTCTGTAAAACCCTAGTAGACAGTAACACCCAGGCCAAAGAAATTTGTAAAATTTTACCATGACAGATGGGCATACTTATACCCTGGGCTGCCAGGAAGATGCCCATTGCCATCCTTGCAATAAAGTGACATGAACCTTTTGTTCAACCAGATCATACCATAATTGTTATTAGTTTTACTTCATCTACAGTCTACTCCTTGCGGCTCTGCTCCCTGTGCTCATCTACCCCAAGAAACTGCGGACCAGCCGCCTGAACTTTACCATCCACCAGGAGCTCCCTTTGGCCCAGTACATTTTACCAAGTTCCCACCCAACCTGTTATATTTAGAGTTTACTCTGGAGGAGATCCTAATTCACAACCCTGAAGCTAGAACTAGAGAGACGGAAGTCCTTTACAGAGAAGGCACCAAAATTATCTGGCCCCCTCTGCTATTCTGAGACAAGTATAACTTCCTGCCCGCATATTTGGTTCCAATGATGCCGCCCCACACCCCACAGCCCAACTGCCTGCAAGAATCTGTTGCCACTGATGAATCCACTTCCACCCAAGTATTTGGGGTGATGTATATCACCCTCACTGGATTGATTGATTCCATGGTGCCTACAAGTGGACCTTTGGCATTCCTTGGAAAATTGTTATCTTATATTGTAAAGTTAGCCCCAATCCTATGGTGGGCTCTCCCTGCTGGGCCCGCGGACCGTCCGCCTGCAAGTTCTCAGGAACCCCCCCCCCACAGGTTAGATCCCTGACACAGACTGGTCCATTATTTTTGGGTCAGGAAGGATCATTCTTAATTCTTGGAGCGGTTCAGCCTTAGTGCCACCAAATTTGGTTGATGCATCAGCATTTGGGCCAAATATCAATTTATTCTGAATATCTTTCCAAATTCCAATCAATAGATTAATGGCTGAATTGTCAAGTCAAAAAGCCAGGTATTTCACAGGTACACGTGATGGTGTACTTCTCCCTGCTGTATGGTGAGGGTAGCGCTATCCCAGTCAATGTGAGGTTTTGTCTTTCTCATCAAATCTAGATCAAGTAACACCTTGTATTTAGGGATTGAGATGATTGGGCCAACAAGGATTGTCTATATGTCCCCTATCTGTGCCCTGAAAGGTTTTGCTCTCTGTTGACTGGTGTGCTTCTGTTTTCTGCCATGACAACTCTCTTGACATTGCTCTTGATTGTGGATAGATTAAGGAGGTTGGAAAATTTCTTGTGAACAAGGGATTGGTCTGCCCCAGTGTCAAATAGTGCTTGCCCTGATATCTGCAAAAGTAGAAAGGATAAGTGAAGATTTTATTTCTTGTTTGGGCGGCAAACAGTATAGGGTTGCTGGGTGGTACTTGGATCATGATAATTGAGTCCCTGTTTTGGTCCCTGTACAAGTCTTGCAAAGTGGGTGAGGGCAGCTTGCCTAAGCACTCCCCTTAGATTTTCCCTCATCAGTTGTATTATCAGTACTCATTGATTCACCTAAGTTGTATGATTCCTGCATTGAGGGTGAGGGTTATTAGCTTGGTTGGTTTTTTTGTCAGGTCAAGGATTTAAAGACCCAACAATTGGGTCATTATTTGTTAGATTAAGCCAAGGCTCCAGCTTAAGCATTTTAAAGACTTTTAACTTCTTTGGTATCATTTAAGTTGCAAACTTATGTTTTTTGAACATTAATATAATGCTTAGTTTACTGAATAAAAGTTTAAGTGTGTAAAATATACAAATAATAAAAATAAATCTTATTTCTATTAACTGTATTTTTGCTAAAAACCATTTTTTCTATGTTAATAAGCCAAGAATCAAATATATGAGTTGCATGGGAGAGTAATAGCAGCCCCAAAGCCATAATTGCTATTACCCTATCTTTGGCTCATATAATTAATTTCTTAGTTATTTTTATAAAAAAAAGTTGTTGTATTTAAAAGACTATTTACCCTATGTGAAATATAAGTTTTTGTTATGTGTCCAACTTCATGAACATGTCCTACTAATCCTTTAGTAGTATCAGCTCTCTTTGTTTCTCTGTCATCTGTGCAGAACTTTGCACAATAATTTATTTTGGAGTACTCCTTAACATCCTCAAATGTCAAAGGTGAAACATACAGCTCACCATCTTTCATTAAATATGAAAGATTAACATAAAATGCTTTGACTTCAAGCCAGCTTTTTTAGGCCTAGATTTTCTATCATAGATGTAAAAAAAGGTTTTTTGGGAAACATCTGAATTATTTACAAGTGACTCATATAAACCCTTTCTTTCTTCCTCTCTCTCAAAAACCATTTTGAGATCATTTATATTTTTTATATACATCTCATTTTCCTTTTGTTTAAATATTTTAGATAATACACCAAAATGACCATCAACAATACTTTTGCCATGACACTCAACAAATCTATTAAACTTAATTGTTCCTTTTATAATTTTAGGTACCTCTTTAAAAAGATAATATAAGAATTCATAAGATCTAAAATGATTACCATTATCAGTCCAAACTTTAATATTTTTAATATTCTTAAATTTATTATTTTTAAGCAGACTTATCAAACACTGACCTGAAAACAAAGAGTCATGAGATAAAATTTCAGATAAAAAGTCATGATACTCATATTTAATTTTCTCATTTTCTTTAAAAGCAATTGCAAATCCTAATAAAGAAATAGGTATTTTCTCATAAAAACAATTATTTGTCTCTATAGGACCCCCACCTATTTTAAAGTTTTCTTTATAGTCTATTACTATAACACATGAATTATTATCAAGATTATTTATATCACTAATATATTCTTTATTTTGATGCTTATAAAACTTTTCATGTAGGTCAATAGATTCCAAATTTTCTTTAATAGATTTAGGCAATGACAACTTCTTTATACTCAAATCCTTTTTCTTCATTTCTAATGATTTTTTTAAGTTGCAAATGTTACACATATCAGTTTGCTTTTTGCTTTTAATTATATTATTAGGAATAAGCTTATAGAAAGTGGAAAGTGAAATAGAAATATTGTTTTTTATTTTCATATCTTCATAAATTTCTTTTTTTGTTTTCAATAAGGAGTATTTTATTTTAGTTGAGTATTCACTCAATTCTTTTTGTAATTCTTCATAAATCAATCCAGGGGATTTTTTAGTGAATTGGCTGGTTGGGAATGAATTTTTTAATATGTGTTTTAAAATATTTTTTATGTTTTCTTTCTTTACTGAATCATTTTTTCCTTTTTTATTTTTTGAATTTCATGATGCTTTTTTAGCATTTTTTATTTTTTTAGAATATGAATACTCATTTTTTGTCATTTTAAATCCACGATCCCAAAGCTCTTTCAGACTGTAGCTTGATGTAACCAATGCTCTTAGGGAAGGAAGGTGCTTGGCAGGGGACTCTGACATCAATTCCTTTAGGTTGTTAAGGAAATCATCTGTCTTAGAATTTTGTATGACAGGTAAGAAGGTACTTTTTCCAAACTCTGTTTTTAATAAGAAATGCTCAACAAAGCTGTTAAGATCACTGCCAGCAGTAAAAAGGAATGCTTGTTTAAGCATAGAGATTCTTTCTCTCTTAGTAGAAGCCCCCAGTGAGAAGAAGGGTGTCATCTGAGGTGCAAACTTGATGGGTTCCATAATGACAGTGGTTGGGTTCCTTGGCTTGGTTCAGGCAGTTCTTGCTTGGAAATAGATGTGCAGTTATCAGAGAGGAGTAAAGATGTGGATTGTAAAGTAAATTTCTGTAAAGTTGAGCTTTTTAAATACCATGTTAGCTGAGCTTTCGCACTACAGGCATAAATCCCCAACTGACCCCCAACTTATCTCCTTAATTTATCAATATCACCCCTGGAGTCTGATATCATTGTTTATTTACCCCTTTTTATATTCTGGTTAACTGTTGATATCTCGGCAAATAG
The DNA here is from genome assembly GCA_014839935.2 of Entomophthora muscae. NCBI lineage: Eukaryota > Fungi > Entomophthoromycota > Entomophthoromycetes > Entomophthorales > Entomophthoraceae > Entomophthora > Entomophthora muscae. Next base: position 57,495 of record QTSX02005283.1, read on the forward strand.
TACTTCAATCTTGCTCAAACTAGTATCATTAGAAAGCCCTTAATCTCAGCTTTCGGAATTGTGCTGCAATGTTATATTTCAATACCAATTTAGTATCTTGAAGCGGCTTTGAATGTAAGCTTATAAAATTATTATTTGAAATAAAATATGCTAATTAACTCTTAAAGTATGATATTTTAATCAGTAAACTAAATTTAAAGTATAAATTATTATTTAGCTTACTTCTAGTAACCAACTCAAAAACCTTTTGTTTAAATAAACTTAAGTTTATTGTAACTTTTAACAGTTCATAAAAAATGAACTTTATATATCTTAAATCTATCAAAACAAAAATGTTATTTTTAATCACATATAAATATTTGCTTATATAATTAAAGTTGTATCTTATTTTTATAGATACAATGACTAAGATCATTTTTTATTTAGGTTAAATAAATTTCAACCTTTATAAAATTTAATTAAATAAAGCAAGAATTTGATACATTCTTTATGTTTGGATTTTTTATACATATTATCTCTAGCATACAGTATAAAAATATAATTTTATTAAATAGTTGTATAAAGCCATTTTATTAATATTAAATACTTAAGAATTTGAAAAGAAAAACTTTTACTCTCTTATAAGTTCTTATTATATATTTTCTATAAAATCTAACTTAAGAATAAATTACTTATGCTAAATGAGATCACTGAAATTTCAATAAAAGTTTAGTTTTAATTTTAGTTTTAGTTTTTTTAACTTTTTACTAGATTTTTTATGAAACAAATCCAAAATTATTTAATATTTATTTATTAAATATGCAAAAAAGCTGTCTGCCCTCTTTTTAAAAAGAGGGATTCAAAAATTATTATATTTTAAATTAAATATTTTTAAAAAAGCTAAGATTTTAGGCAACAATTTAATTTCCAACAAAAAGCATCGTATCAGTTTTATTGTATTTTTATGTTTCTCTTTTTAGAATGAAGTCATTTTTTACTAATCAGCTTTCAAGAAAAATGGTACATGAAATAAGATTGTTACTAGCTTTTAATACAGTTTAATTTAGCTGTAAGTAGAAAATGATTAATTTAATATAGGTTTTTATATTATAAGGATTAAATAAGATTTATTTTGATAAAATTGTTACAATTATTTAAATTTATTGATAAGAAAATTAAAACAAAATTTTAAAGTGTTAAGTAGCACAGTTAATAGGAAACAGATTAATCTAACAAATAATGACCCAATTGGGGGAGTACTTTAGCAAAATAAGGTCCCAAGTTGGCAACTTGGAAACCTGTGAGCGCCGTCACAATTGGATAGACTGTCATCATCAATCAAAAGATCTTGGTGTGTACGTTATAACGTCCAAAATTACCGGCAAAATACGTGAGCATGTAGTATATACAGGTGTATATGGCTACAGACTGGGTGGAATGGGGCAATACCAGCATGGGCCAGGAGTACCGCTCAGAGGAGTTAAGCTGTGCCAGCTCCTTGTAGTAGTACTTTCCAGATGGATTATTGAATGGCCCATGCTTTTGAGAGTATTGGTGGCCCCCAATCCCTAGGCATGCTGTGAGGACAGCTGAGAAGATTAGGTGATTCATCTCCTGATTCTGGGAAAGGGCATACAAAGCTTAATGTCTTGTTTAACTTCATGAAGGTAAAGTTTTTGAATTGATTTATGTGATACTATTGAGGGGTAATTATACTCATTGATAGCACAAACTATCATCAAGTGATTTGGCTTTATTATATACTATCATCCTTGTGGGGCATAAATAGTTCAAACCATTGGACAGGGAACCCCAAACACTTGGTGTTGTCTGGAATTCCCTTTTGGGAGTGGGATGGTTTGGTAAGCAATGAATTGTTAAGCTTGACATTACATGGCTTTGGAGCTTCTTCAGGCACTTTCATGAATTCATATTCAACTTCTGCAGTTGATACATTAACTGTCATGCTGGGCAGCTTGTAAACCCCCTCCAAATTTTGTAGGTTCCAAATTCAGGCAGCAGTTCCCCCCATTTTTGGGTTTGGGGAAATTGCCTTTTGGTGATTCCCAATTGGGCAATTTCCCCATCCAGCGGCTGGCTGGAGTGGGCAGGCAAGCCGCCAGGCTTGGCCTGCGGCCTGCGGGCGCATGGCAGCCGGGGTATAAAACCTGCTTTTGCCAAAATTTAATTTTTTAAATTTTGTTTCTTCCGCCGGGTGTTTTGCGGCAGTTTCCCCAATCAGAGGGAACTGCTGCAATTTTTATCTTGCTCTTGGAGTCCAATTGTGCCCAAAAGATTATCTTGACAAAGAGTGTTGTCAGGAATATTCCTGACAAGGATTCTTCTTTGCTGAGGGACTCACTTTCTGCTTGTTGGTTACATGCAGGTAGTCAGTTTTTTGAGCAGCTTGTTTTCCTTTCAAAAACACGTCCTGGAGGTTCTTCCAGTGGCTCATGTCAAACTGACGTCTGATATGCATGGGGAGGTCATTGTAGAAATTCAGTTGTGGTCCAGCCTCATCAAAGTTGATGGTGTTGGGAGCTCAATCATGTATGTCATCATAGGCTGTGATGTACTCATCAATGGTTCCCATCATTTTAAGGGTTCTGAGTTCTGTCACAATTGTGACATCAGAGTCCTTTATGGCAATTTTCTCCAAGAAGGTGGCTTTGAACATGTCCCAGTCTTTGTTGTGACCAGGGTGTTGGTTGAACCATTTGATTACAAAGCGTGAGGCAGCTCTGGTGACGTGTAGAGCAATTTCACTGGCCCAGAGTCTCTGGGGATAGCCCACTTGTGTGAACTTATTTTTGGGTGATTTGAATCCAGAGGTTGGCATTTTTGTGATGAAGTCCTGAGAACGTTCCAATTTCTTCTGAACGTAGGTGTTGAAATATAATTTTGGGTATTTCAGTTACATCAGGGATTGGAGGCAGATTCAGGACTCCTTTTGTACTGAAGAAATTTTACTGTTTGGTTAGTACGAGGATACTGTTGAAGACAGTGAATCCCATAAGGATGCCCTTGTCAGGAATGACAATTTAGATGCTCCTAAATCTCAAAATACAGAACCAGAGTCAAACCCTGGACAAAACCCTTAGCGGACCGCCAGACCCATGGGCTGGGAACCCAATAACCCACTACTGATAGATAAAGTTGTTACCAGCCCGCCAGGACCCAAACCCTTAACTGTCCCACAGGATTCTGTAAGTAAACCACCAGTGCAAGATGCCGAGAATTTCCCTGAGGTGCCAGCGCCTGACACTGACAGTTTGCTCAGTGAAATACGCAAGTTTCTCCATGAGGGCTATTTCAAATTCCCCCAAAATCCCGGGGGAGGCACTGAACCTGAAGAGGCACCCAATACCCAAATTGACAAACAGAAGGATTCAAAGTCTTCTCATCCCAAAGCGGCCAGTGGCAAACCGCCAGTGCCGAGCGCCACACTGCTATCTGAGACCCCTGATGCCAACCTGCCTGAGCCCAGAAAACCCGGCCAGGTAGTGAAGCCTGGCAGTGTGGTATAAATACCTGCCAGGCTGAGATCAACCCACATTGTCATTTTTAAATAAAGGTTATGAGATATTGGTTTCCCCAATTATTGCCGTATTTTATTCTTGTCATCTGCAAGTTAACCCAAAGATCATCCAACCCCTCTGCCAGTCCGCCAGCTATGTACCGCCTGCCAGGTGCTCCCTTTGGTTCTGTCCATTTCACAGAGTACCCCTTAAAGCCTGAGTCTAAGGACTACACCACCACCAACATACTAGCCCAGGACCCCTTGGCCAGAACTACAGAGTTAACCAGATACAACCGAGAAGGCTCTTGGTACGTTACCAAACCCCGCCTATTCAGAGATAAATACAACTTCCTTCCTACCTACCAAATAGACACGGAACTGCCCGTCACCCCCAAACCAATGCCTGCCTCCGCCACTGAGCTCCCACTGGACCATACCAACAAGCTTTTTGGAATTGCATATATTACTCTCACAGGAGTAATAGATACTTTTGTCCCCGCCGCCGGCCCATGGTCGTGGGTGGGCAAGTCAATGTCCTACCTCATTAAGTTAGCACCAATCCTTTGGTGCGCCCTGCCCACCCAGTTTGCAACCCGCCAGTTCCCAAACACTAGCGAGCCGGCCACTCAGGGTTGGTTCCTTGACAGTCTTGACCTTCTTTGTATTGTCTCCAGATGGTGGGGAGTGCCATCTGCTGGGTTCTTTTCTTTGGAGGAATTTTTCCTTTAAGTTGCTTAGGTGTGGATAACCTACCTGTGCTACCACTGTCAAGTATATACTTCTGGGAAGTATAGTAAACAAGATAAAGGGGGAAATAAGAAGAGGATGATACTTTATTAGATATGAGTTTAGCATATTATATAGTATCATGAGAAGCCACATACTTTTCATGTACGCCATGGTAGTCATGGGGCTTATCCAAGTTATTGTTCCTCTTAAGTCACAAGGCTTGTCCAAGTTGTGTTCCGCTTAGGACTCCAAATGTTTGATCCCCATAATAGATGACTGAATGATAACAGTACGTCCCCCATTCCCCCAGCCAAATTTCTAAATAAAAACTTGGTTTTTTAAAAAAATGGCCAAATGATAACAGTGCCACTGACTTAATGAATAGTCAGGAAATCATTCAGGGAATTACTTTCCCAAGAGAGAGTAATCAAAGATGTTGTGACATACTTTTAATTCCGGTCATTAGGATCAGAAGGGCCATAAACATATGTTAAGTTTATGTAGTGGGTTGCTCCTGTGATAACTTAGGGATGAGCTGGACTGGGGAGCTGTTGAGTCCTTCTTACTGTCTACTAACTTATGGGTGATAAGGCGTGATCACCACCTTCTTAAGGGTGTTGGCACGATAAGCCTTCATGACACCCTCAAAAGCTCTTGGCCACCATTAGTGATAAGTTGTTTGGAGAAGCCAAAGTGGGCCACTATTTCTTCCCCAATGAATCAAGTAATGGTGGTGGCAGTGTGGTAGCCCCAATCAGACAAAAGGTCAAGCTATACTTGGTTAACCTGTGAGGGTTTGGCTTTGTCATGTAATATAGCTGTCTACTTATAGATTTCTTATTGGATACAGTACATTTCACTTTAGCATAAGCATATTCTATAATTGGGTTTTTAAAACTATCTTTTAATAGGGAGTTTATTTAAAGAATTGTGCATATTTATTGACATGTTTTTGCAATTAATTAATTATAGTCATTTTATTTTAAGGTTTTTGGATCCTTCAGGGTCATCTTGCCTGGCAGGACTTTATTTTCGACTTTTTATTCTTTATTGATTATTTTAACTTAGTTAAGAGTTACTAATTCGTTGGATTTTTACTTAGAATAAGAAAATAAACACCTTATGGCATGATCAATCAGCTTTGGGGCTAAAAAACGTGGTTTCACATCCAGAGCTGATATCACTTGCAGCAATACCTCTAGGAAATAAATTAATGCTCTAGAGAGTTAGAATTAGAAACTTTGAAAGTAAAATTATTCTAAGTTTTTTGGTACCGAGGCATTCTTAATGCTTTTTCCAAATCTTCGCATCTTCAGAGTTATTTTTAAAACACTTCAGCTATCCCTCGAATTACTCCAATTTTTCACATGAAGATTTTATCTTCACCCACAAAGTCCCTTTAAGTTTAAAGATTTTGGTGTTTCACGTTACACCAAAAAAACTTAACAAAGCCCTATTTTCTAGCCGAAACTTACAAGTGAAGGGGGAAAACACTGTATAAGTTAAAGTAATATGATAAGTCCGGAAAGCTTAAATAAATTACTAGATCAAATAAGTCTTAAATACTAAATACTTCAAGAATTGATTAATGTGCAAGTAGCTAAATATTTAAGGGTGAGATTGAATAATATATCGACATCAAGAACTATACAAGTATCGTTAAAAAGGCTAAATATTATAAAAATGCTGCTTTTGGGTTCAATGAGATCATGTTAAACTTATACTATGAAAGAAAATTTAATTGCACAATTTGTATGAAATGATCGAAAACAACAAAGAATAGTTGGCCAACTCACGAAAAAGATTAAAACTATTTTGAATTAAATTCGTTCTGTTTAAACCATTGAAGATATAAAACGGTATTAGTAACTATATAAAGATAGATAGATCATTAGGACACATTTGATTGATTTGTAGAGCATAAATGACTAAAAGTAGCTGTTAAGCATAATTGGGTCAAACAACGGATAGTTAAGGTTTAAAACCATTTATATGAGTCAAGGTATGGCGTATATTGCCAGAATCACTAAAGAGAACGAATGAAGAAACTTACTTCCTCATGCAATATGCTTTGGGCAATTTTAAAGCGTTCTAAAAGCGCGAATGGTCTAGCTTCTTGAATCAGCGCACGTTTCACACTAGGCAGACCGAAGAAAACTATCAGTATCAAGCATCAAAAAAGCCCAAAATTACCTTCCAGGAAATCAGCTGCCATCAACAATTCAAGCGCTATCTCAGTCTCGATTTGGAGCTGTGGTAAGTCATATCCAGGAGAGGCTGAGTATCTCGCTTTGTAATGAAGGTAGTCCGCCACCTTTTCTAATATGATCTCACTAAGATTTTTAGTAGTTTCGAAAATAACAAATGTTATTTTTTAGAAAAAAAAAACGAGCTTAGAAAAGATGAAACAAAGTTGTAGCGAAGTAATGGAGCTTTCAAGTCAGATTTTTTTGTTCGTAATATGCATTAGCAAGCACTAAATATGCCTAGATAGACTCAGAAATATAGAATTACCTAATATCCCTAAAGTGAATTTCATTGTGGAGCTTTCGAGGAATGATTCTAGTAAAAGTAAGTTTTTAATATGACTTTCCCTTTAAAGATCTGATGTATTGGATTTTAAAAACACTGAGATCACAATATCCATTAAAGTCTTATGAAAAATATGAAATTTGTTACCTGATCCGGATAGCATATTTTTTATAGTTCTTGCCCCCATGGCAACATCTTTATCCAAAACAATCTCAAAGCCATCGGAAGAAATTAATTTAACAAAGCGGATCTCGGAAGATTGTTCATCCATTCCTTGGTTCGTATAAAGTATGTTTAGCTGGCTATAAGTTTTAAAGGATAATTTGGTACAGTTGATTAAATTGCATTAAATTTGCAAGTGGAATGAGTGATGGTTGACCAAGCTGGCGCTATTCTGCAAGCTTGCTTTACTGTTAGAGTCAAGCAGGCAAATTTACCCCGTTATTTAAGCCTTTTACTTAATCCACTTTTAATGAGATCTGCCATCTCATGATTGGAAACAGATTATTGGTTTGCTATGATTTTAATTACTGTGGTGATTTAAAATGGCAACATTTCCAAGCATCAAACTTTCTTAAAATATATTTTAGCAAGCCATTAATAATTTTCATACTTTATAACGACCTTAGTTTAACAAAGCTAAATCACCCAATCTGACCATCCAATCTACATTTTTTGTAACATTATATGCTAAAATAAAATAATGAATAAGCAGAAAGATATACTATGAAATATAACAACCATTAGGTAACTATATATATATATATATTAATTGCTACATGTCTTAAATTAATTAGTATTTTCTAAGCCATCTTATAAGTTTCATAGTTACTATTTTAGTTTTTCTAAATTAAGATAGTATTATAAACTTATGCAATCAATTATGATGTTCTTGAGCATTTTATTATCTAGTATAACTCCTATTAGCTATAGGCTTGTATGAAATAGCAGTTTATAAAACAAGCTAAATGACCAGCAAAATACTTTATTAGATTAATATAGAATAAAATTTAAAGCTGTCACTAATAGGTCTGTCTCGAAAAGCTTGGTAGTTATAACCCAGTGCTGTAAAATTTTAAAATCAATCATTAATTGAAAAAACACTAAATATTAAAATTATGGGGCTGTCCCCTGGAAAGGCTTTAACACAAAACTATTTCATCCTCCCACCTAAAGACATCCTGGTTTGGAAGCCATTCTCATCTTTTGATCCAAAGCTGCATAATAAAGCCCAAGGGCAACTTGGCCTAAAAAAATATTAAAATTAATCTATAACTCATATAAGGTATCTATTACCAAGAACTATGAACTGACATGACATTTAGCATTATCTTTCTCTTTTCTATCTTGACTCTCACCATATCTAGAATAGTTTATTTGAGATTGGAAAGCTCAGACTTTATCATGGCAATCATTGAGTTCAGACCCAACTTTGCATCTGATAACAACTTATTTCTGTCTCTTCCTCTTTCACTGAGTTGTGTACTTTTAATTTTCTTTGTAACAAGATCATTCTTGCTATACTTTTTTATTCTACCAATGAGTAAAGATAGCATTTATTAAAATAACTCACCTATAAACATTCTATGTAAATAACTATTCCCTAGATCATGAATTTTGTCAGGGCTCATAAATGGCAAGATAACATGTTGATAAAAATCTCCTTGACAACATCACAGGCATAGAAGCCTTTATAAATCACTCCTCCTGCTGTAAAACTACCCATTAATGACCCTGAATGGCCAGGGATTCTTGCAGCCCACATGCCGCAAAACCCAGGAATCAAACCACAGACAAAATCATATTCTAATATCATTGGGAAATAGTTAAACAAGGAAGTGATTGTACACTTACGCAATTGCCCAAGGATTGGTCACTGATCTTGCTAATTTATATGGCACCTTTGCAACTAAAAGCCAAGCACACCACAGCATGGGCACAAGTCAGTTACAGGCCCCTGTGCAAACAAAAGCACCCATTTCCAAATATCTAGTAAATGTCACTGAAGAGGATGCCACAAGACCAATGGTGGCACAAGAATTGGCTGTTCTCTCAGTTGAGTATAAAGATGATGGTTCTCCTTCCTCAATGTTGACATTGTCTTAATAAGATTTATGTGCAAGAAGAATACTTGTGGTTTTCAGAAGTCTATTATCTTTGTAAAAATCTATATCTCTTACTTGTATTGCTTAAATAATCTCACCAACAATATTCCCTACTGTATAAGCAACCTCCAAATCCTTCCTCCCTTCTGTTGGTTGCACCTGAATACATCTCAGACTAGGAGTATTATCACCCTCACCACTTAGATCTCCCTCCCTGGTTTAGTTACTCCAATGCCATACAAAAAACTCCAATCATCCCCCTCACTTAAGAGGCTCCCTCCTCCTAGGATTTCAGCAAATTTGGGTTTGTCTATATCACAGTTCTGGGGTTAACCAATCAGGCTTTACCCACACTGGGACTTGGAGCTCCTGGGCTACTGCTGTCAATTACCTGGCAAGGATAACCCTAATTGTATACCTGGCTTTTCAGGCCCAGCTTGCCGCTCTTGTAGGATTACAACCAGTGTTGTAACTGTGCTGTTTTATCAAAGTTACAAGGGGAAGATGTTTGAAAACTAGATAATATTCTTTATTGAGAGATAATTATTATATAGATATTGTGAATCATGAATAACAGGAACATGATTGTGTTGATCACACAGTGGGATGATGAAGGGGGTGGCCTGATCCTGGTAATGAGTCAATTGCCAAAACAAGGTATCCACTGTAAGAGATCAGATTCTGTTCATGTTTGTCACAAATGACAAACTCCTGTTGACTATACTCATAGGGAAACCTCAACTACAGGATTCAAACCCTAATACCCTGCAGGCCGCCAGCCTGCAGGACCAGCTGCCTGGCTGCCTGCAGATTTTGGGCTCAAACCAGATCAGGATTCAACTTTGGAGAATCTCCTTTGTCTTGATGAACAGAAAAAGCTTGCATTGAGGCCTCCCACATCAAAGGTTCAAGTTATCATAACCAATAAGAGCGCAGGACCAGCCAAGGATCCTGAAATAACTTGGGCCACCACGGCGGGGGAAGCAAAGAAACTTCCCGTGGAATGTGGGCCACCCAAAGATGACAAATCCCACAACCTGAAAGGGAAATTCGAGCTTTTGCAGTTTGAACCAGCCAATGAAATAACCCCCACAATGGATACTGCCAAAGGCTGGAAAACCCTGGTAGACGGTAGCACCAGGCCCAAAGAAATTTGTAAAATTATACCATGACAGATAGGCATACTTATACCCTGGGCCGCCAGGAAGATGCCCATTGCCATCCTTGCAATAAAGTGACATGAACCTTTGGTTCAACCAGATCATACCATACTTGTTATTAGTTTTACTTCATCTACAGTCTACTCCTTGTGGCTCTGCTTCCTGTGCTCATCTACCCCAAGAAACCGCAGACCAGCCGCCCAAACTTTACCATCCACCAGGAGCTCCTTTTGGCCCATTAATTTCACTGAGTACCCACCCAACCCTGTGTATTTGGAGTTTACCCTAGAGGAAATCCTAATCCACGACCCCGAGGCTAGAACTAGAGAGACAGAGATCCTTTATAGAGAGGGCACCAAGATTACCCGGCCCCCTCTGCTATTCTGAAACAAGTACAACTACTTGCCCGCCTATTTAGTTTCAATGACACCACCTCTCACCCCGCGGCCCAACCACCCACAGAAATCCATTACAGCCAATGAATCCACCTCCACTCAGATATTTGGGGTGATGTATATCACTCTCACTTGCCTGATTGATTCAATGGTACCTGTGAGCGGACCCTGGGCCCTTCTGGGCAAATTGATATCTTATATTGTAAAGCTAGCACCAATCTTGTGGTGGGCCCTGCCTGCAGGACCCGCGGGCTGTCTGCCTGCAAGTTCCCAGGAACCCTCCACAGGCTGGTTTCCTGAAAATGTTGTGGGATTTGAAAATTTGAGTTACCTACCTAGTTTGGCTTCAAGTGACTGGATAATTGGATTGCAGGTCACAAACCCTCTTACTCAGAACCTTGCTGGCGGGCTGAGCCTGCTTTTTTGACACCCCCCAACTGAAGATTGGCCTCCTCTGGGGGCAGGTTGTCAGGGAAATTGTTGGGAGCCCAGGCGGCATACTGTACTAACTATTGTTCAGTGACAGGTAGGAGTGTCTTGTATTGTTTTTGTCTTTCTTTGCAGGGTTTAAGGCAATCATGATGGAGGAGTTTGTCTTGTTTGTGTTTTCCAAGTCCTTGCACAAGGTAAGTGCTGTTTTTGTTTATCTTTAGGATAATGGCAAGGCCCACTTTTTCTGGCTGTGATTTACTCTTGTTGGTATTCATTATCAAGTCTTTATCACCAACCTCATGTCTGTCTTGGATGGGGACAAAGGTATTCTGTATATGTTTTTCTTCTCTTTCTGGTTGGTTGCTATTAGCCTGTATGACTTGAGGGTCCAAGCAAGGTATACTTTACTGGGCATTTCCATATTATGTCCTGATAGTGCCTGGATGATATTGGGTTGTGTTCCATAAACTAGCTTGAAGGGGCTTTTCCCAGTGGATCTGTTCACACGGGTCCAGCATACAAGCAGTGCAGTTGGTAGCTGCTTCCACCAGTCCTCATGTCTCCCGGCGGTGAGCTTGGCCAAGGCTTGCACAAGGCTGTCATTCAGCTGCTCCATGTGTCCATTGGCCTGAGGATGGTAAGGTGTAGTCACCGTGTGCTGGACCCCATTCTTGGTGAGGTATACATTGGTAGTTTCAGAGGTCAATTCTTTGCCTCCGTCGGTTATCAGGAGTTCTGGCTTTCCAAACTTGTTGATGATTTCTTTTCCTGTGTGTCTTCTTACTGCTTGCGCCACTGGCCATCATGTGGTAAAGTCTATAGCAGGAATCATGTATTTCTTTTCATTGTGCTTTCCTGGCATGAGGCCCACAATGTCTAGGGCCCATACTATTGCAACTGAACCAATGAGGGTTCAGTATTTGAATTGGGGAAGACAACAGTCCAATAGAAAGGACAAGAATGAATAGAATAATGTGTTGTTTATTGTAGAATATTGTGATTAATATAATATATGGGGAAAGCCACCAGGCCACAAGGGGGCAGCATATTTTATGTAAGGTTTGGAGCCAAAGAATAACTTGTGTGGAGATCAGCAGGTTGAATTGGTAGCGCTCCTAATTAGGAGAAAGTGCCCACAGTTTGATATTGCCTTCAGATTAGTTATGTCATTAGATACATCAAGGGGCAACTCATTGAGCACCCACTGTGTATTGTAAGATATGTTGGTGGGCAAGTCTGGAAACTTGGTTGCAACAATACCTTGAAGGGTAGCTGTGAACAGATAGGTAGTGCAGACTTAGGTGGGGTATTGCTTTTTGTGAATTTCTCACATACTTTGTATTGGTCTAGGACATCCTGGACATCCTGGTATAGGGTTGGTCACCATGCTTTATGTTTGAGGAATTTGTAGAGGTTGCGGCTTTTTTTTATGTCCTAAGTCTCTGTGGTAACGCAGGATTGTGTCAACTCACTGATGTGTGGGGGACATAAGGGATGGTGGTTCCAACAGTCATTTTTTGGTGTAAGGTCCCGTACATGCCTGCAAATGAATTTTTGTTCTTGATGACTGTTTCTTTTATTATGTCTGTGGTGCCAGGGGTGAGCCCTTGTCTTTGTATGGAGTACTAGGAGAGGCCATTCAAATGAGTCAGATTTTCTGCCCCTTGTGCTCTGACGTAAAGGTGCAAG